>JAQFZA010000255.1:0-33632 GCA_034695115.1 Desoria olivacea
AGCCGTGTATCTTAATTGCAAGTGTATTTACATAATCCGAAAATGTGTAGAGTCCAAAATAATTTCGGACACTCAAACTAAGCTTGACTTGACTTCCTATTATAACTCGAATAAACTTGAAATTAAAATACATAAACAAAGCTGAATGTTTTATTATGCTTTTAAACCTTCTTGACTATCATAATAAAACATTTAACCTTGTTTATGTATTTTAATTTCAAGTTTATTTGAGTTATAGTAACAAAAACGGATATGATTTTTTTGAACTTTTTATACAACTGTCCTACGGTCCTAATTTTAACGGATTTGAATTCCTCTTGAAATTGCATGGTGAATCCAGTACCCACACACGGTTATCTGTGAGTGCAAAGGGCTTGCTTCCGTCGAAGCTTCAGTGGAACGAAATTCTAACTTTTTATACAACTGTCCTACGGTCCTAATTTAAACAGATTTGGATTTCCCTTGAAATTGCAAGGTGAATTGAGTACCCACACACGGGTATACAAAATTGTAGAAGCTCGCCCAGCCAATGAGCGCGCTTTCGTATAGGCACTTCGCATGTACAGCAGTCTAACTTTTGTGAAAAATGTTCGATTGTCAAAATTCCACTAACATGGGTATACAAAAGTTCGTTAGCCCGCCAAGCCAATGCGCGCTCTTCCGTAGGCGGTAGGAATAGTAATGTCCTACGGTCCTTATTCAAACGGAATTGGATCCCTCATTAAATTGCTAGGTAATTCAAGTATACACGGGTACACAAAAGTGCATAAGCCGGCCTAGCCAATGGGCTTCCGTAGGCGCTTTGCATGCTCCAGAACTTACTACATGTACATAGAACTAAAATAAAATCTGAAGCTTTAAGTAATTTGCGCTTTGATGTATTTCTTTCAAAGAACAGCTTAGCACTACCCATCTTTTAATTCAAAATAAAACTCTGAGTTATCATGTATTTATTAACGGACATTTATTCAACATTTTTGAACTCTATTGAGTATGCGATGAGCTCTTGAATAAAAACTAACCTATTACACCGGCCGTGATGAGGGAGGTTATAAAATTGTTGACCTCCTCACTGTGACTCACGTGTACGAAACACTGATCCCACAATCGACGGATGAAAAACCAAAATCTGAGGATACACCTTCCAGAAAATCGGGAACAATCTGACGAGCTTTATGATCATGGAATGTAAAGAATTAATATCTAAATCTTTATGAACATATAAGTTTCACCATTGATTTAATTGTCAATGAGATTGAGTAAATTTACTAGCAGCAAACCAAGTTGAGCCACAACGTCATCAGCCGGATGAACAATAGTGAAAGGGTTCGTGGGTGTTGTTATCTGCCACTCTCCTTCTACCTTCGAATCTCTTTGACTGGAGGAGAATCAACGGATAGACTTGACTGTGTGTCCTCTAAATCAGCTTCCAGAAAAGTAGGAACAAGCTGACCTGCTTTCTTCAAAATATCAACCAACATCGGAGCTAAGTCCTTATCTCACAGCTTTTCCAGCGTGTCCCAAGACCCCAGCCCTCCTAATCCTGTCCAAATACTCACCAATCCCTGTTGGCAAGTCGTAGTTGACAAGAAGGACAACTTTCGGAATATCTGTACAAAAAACAATTGAATGAATAATCATTCTCTAGTTTGAATCGAAAGTACGCAGAGATTAAGAACTAGGACAACTCACCCAAACCGTGGGCAGCAACAGCAGTAGTAACAAGAACCGTTTTTTTGCATTGAGTAAACTCTCGATCAGGGACCGGTCCTCTTCCAACTCCGATTGGAAAAGTTGAGCTAAATATTGCCGAGACCCGATCACTCGGTGGTGGCATTCCAGCTACGATTGTCCTTACATCTGTCATAAAGTTCATGTCCAAAATACGATCTGCTTAATCCAAAACAAAAAACTTGATTTTTGACAGACACACAACCCCATCGGTCACAAACTGAATCAAACTGGAAGGGGTGGTCACCAGTATGTTACACCTACCCCGGAATTGACTTCGCTGCTCAAAAATTCTGCCACCTCCATCAAAAGCAATACAACGAAGAAATGAACCCTGTGAATATAACCAGGCCTCCAGACAAATTTGGACGGCAACCTCACAAGTCGGTGTCAGAACGAGGGGCTCTGGTTTCACGGGACGAATTTCTGTACCAAGTAGGAAGGTGGCCTGTAATCAAAATTAAATAAATGTAAAGGATAATTGATTTCAAAACAACTCCCGATTGTTTCCATCACCGTCGTACAACCAACATCACTAACCATATTCCCTAATCCTCTCTCTGCCACTGCCATAACATCTAATCCTGCCAGCAACAGAATGCTGACTCGTCTGTCAATGGGAGTCGATATATTTGTCATCATTAATTCTCAAAGCTTCAAGTCCGAAAGGGAGTTTTTGCTGTGTGATGTTGTTGTCATCGTAAATGGAGCCTTATCGTCTTTTCGGGGTTGCTCATCACCGCCGGCTTTTAGATACTCAAAACTCATGTGGCAAGCTTTAAGGTCCTTAAAACAATCGCCCCCTCCGCCACCACGAGATTCACTGTCATCATTACCCCGATTCTGGCCTCCTCGTCCACCCCAGGAGCAACCATCCCCTCCACGATTTCGGCTTCCTGTAAAACAGTAGTAAACTTTGATATATACATGTCCGTGGGGACGAAAACTGGTTATTGAAAATTAAGAAATACACGTCTGGAAGAACCCTTGTTTTTATCACCACCACCACCGTCCATCCCCTCACAGGAATCAGCCAGGTCGCAGACCTCCGTACCCTCTCCCCAATCTCCTTTGTCGGACATGTTAACCGGCTGCTCTGCGTATATAAACAGTGTATTATTATTTCACATACTAACGGATAAATCTGGATTTAAGACGAAGACTTAGTAAAAAGCATCCCACGGCTGTAAATGAAATTTCAAAAAGCATAACCAAACTACTTTGCCCAAGCATCGTATTGTAGGAAACAGTGGTAAAAAGTACAAAATAAAAACTTACAAGTCCTTCGTCCCTCTCCGGATTCAACAGAGTTGATAAGAGACCTTGGCGAGTTCCAAAACTTTTGTTGAGGAATATACTTCAAAAAGCTGCTTTCAGAGTTGCGAAGCCGATATCCACTCGCCTTGAAACTAAGTAGAGTGATTCACATTCTGCCATGTGTCCGAATTCAGTGCCAAAGGCTGTAGGAGTGCTTCCAAGAACTTTTTCCTTCCTTACAATTACAAACCTCCATTCTCATGACCAACAATTCAACAACATTCTCAACCCGCCTCATATTTCAAAGCTTCTCAATCTGCCTCATTTCCTCCGACTCCGATTCAGTCAGAAATGGTGAGGAAGTTAGGTTAAGGGGAGTTAGGTTACCTAGTTCATCCATCCCATACAATCTTGATCATGTACTACCTACATGGCCGTCAACATATTAAAGCTGACCTTTACCGTTCAATCTCGTCAACACGGAGACTTAACGAATCGTCAAGCCAAATGTCCCCGGGACAAAAACCCACAAGGCTAACGGACGGAGATGTCCCCCTCTTTTACAGCAAGCTGAAGACTCATTCAACAGGGACTATGGAAATCGGACCCTACGGAAACCGTTCATTGAATCAACCCATTGGAGGTAGTAGCAAATGAATCGAACCAAACATCAGTTCAAAAATAGAGCTACCACCAAGGGATAATCGAAAGGACAAAGAGGTTGTTGATCGAGAAGGTAGAGAGAGACGAGGGGAACGACGCTCCAGGTCGACGCTCCCCAAACAACGGTGACCTCGAGAGTGGATATAATTGAGATGAAGTCTTGCTAAAGGAAGACATTCCCTTTAATAGAGCCGTTGGAACTGCGGGTCAATTAATCCTATCCTCTAGGACTACATTGGACATGAGCAGGAAACTGTGGTCCGAGAGCCTCCCCAACAACACCCACAGGCTGGGGTCGGGACTTTGGAATGTACGACTGTGGTCAAGGACAAATCTCTGGTGCTTATCCATCATCTGATTCCGGGCATTGATTTCGAGTTCCAACCGCTGCAGTACCTCCTGTTTTGACGTCCCTCTCTGCTGTTCCACCAATTTCCTCTCGTAACTTCGTCCGTCGTTTAGGATTAGGACTTCTTGGTCTGTGCTACCTAGATTATTCCAGTGGCGCTAGACCATGAACGATTTCTAGGATATAATTTACGGCCGAAGTTTCTTTAGCATTAAAATAATTTTTATTGTATCGTACTGCGTTTTTACATTGCACTTTAGGTACATTCAGTACAATTGTAAATGATTCATCAGTCAAGTGCCAATTCTACTTACGGAAAATTTGTAATAGTTTACAATTCTTATAAATAGAAGCCGGAATCGGGTTAAAATTTAGAAGCGCATAGTTCAAGTACAGTTTAAAGCTACTTGAATGACCTAGGAGCCAACTGCTTGAGTAACTCCAACTGGTATAGGCCTCCTTCAAGTCGTTTTAAAAGCCGATTTGCTCCTGGGCTTGGAAAATTGTGAAGACGAAACTTCGACGCCAGGAAGGCTATGGTTAACGGTCCACAAGAATATCCATCTTGTTGGACAGGAATACTTTTGTCAAGAGTATAAGTCAGTGTCAAGGGCCAGTTCTTCTGTCCTCCCGTAATTTCTCCCTCTGCGACCATGAAAAAGCGGGTTCCGAAATTCTTCAGACGCTGCATTACAATAAGTTTAAAGTGCAAAGTACTTTGTAAATCGGATTATTGAATGCTTTAGCATTAATAGTACATGTTTTACCACCAGCTTTTTCAAGAACAGGTTTTCATTGTTAAGACTTTCTAATCCATAGTTCTCTCCAACCGTACAGGTCTTGCTAACCAAGGGATCGTACAACTGTATGCCTCCCTTTGAAATCAGAACAACAGTCCAATGCCCATTGTGATGGATTAGACAAGCTAAAACATCGGCATTTCCGCCCTATAGATTTACAACCAACGTCCATAATCATTATACTCAATTGTATGGATACTAAAAGGTATTTGATTACCTCTCGAATATCTGATACTATGTCATCAACGACATTTTGATCCCACCGCTTTCCATCCAAAAGCAGATGCAAACTAGCGATGGAAACTGGTACAACTTTGGGTTGGTTTGGACGTCGAGTGATGTTGACTTGTTCAACAATCCGAATTAATAGCGCCATCATAACCTGTAGAGATAAAGGATAACTTTACATTTAACACACAGAAAAAAATGACAATAGGCTGACATACATTGTCCGTCAGCCAGTCTGGAGGCACCAGAGACAGAGCATCCATAATCGTCAAATTGATTCCTCCTACTCTGTTCCAAACTAAAGCCCGGTCTTTGTTACATAACTAAAAATTGGAACAAAAGTTACAAGTTACTTGTGGAATAGTAACAGCGTAAATGGAAATGGTTTATAACGAACCGAGTTAAAGAGCGAGGTTCTAAGTCCACTTGGCAGTGCGGAAATCAAAAGTGGAGGTGTAATAGACTCAATTTTCTTCACATTTACACCGAGTACCGCCTCTTGCAAGTTGTTGCAAAAGAGGTCGACTGGAATGCAAGTTGGATCGTGGAGTATCAATGTTTTTGAAAAGGCCTTTCTCAACACCTCTTGGGTCACCATGACTGGTGTTGACGCTTTCACCACACTTTTGATCGCTTTGGGAACTTTGTTTTCTACTCTTCCAGTATCGACTTTGGCAGCAACGAGGTGGAACTGGGAGTGATAAAGTGCCGATCTCTGTAATGGACCTAAAGCTTTGTCCAATCCACAACCTTGAGAGGCGTAAGTAGAAAAAAATTTGTTGCTCTTTTGAAGGGGAACAGTCAGTTTTGGACTTTTGGAACGCCCCAACCTTCCTTTTGGGCTCTTAGATCGGCCCCGGTGCCCAATTTTCAGCTTGGGGCTTTTGGTGTGACCTCTCTTTTGCTGCAATCTGATTTCAAGGACCCTTTCTTCCTTCGAATAGATTGACCTCCGTCCTTTGCCGGCATTCTTGATTTTCTTCACCCGACCCTTACCTCGTGGATGAATAAGAGCCATGTCCGGTCGTCTTATTGAAGTAGCGGGTTTTCTTTCACTCGTTCGTGGCCTTCCAGGTGCATAGCCTAAATGATTTGTACTTGGATTGTTGAGTACCTCAAATGCAGTAAGAGCATAGTCGACTGCATGCAGTTGCTTAAGCTCATCGGAGAAATAACTAAATAAAGATTGTTCGTGATTAAAAACCAACTTTCACGACTGCATACAATTACACTTTGAATTGCAGAACTTACTCCGGACCGTAGCTTAACCCCAAGTGTTCATACTTTTGAATATCCCGTTTTGCGAACAACACAGATGTGTACTGGTTGCAAGTTTCCACCTACAACAATAAACTGGTATGTGAAACCTACAAGTAACCTTCAATATTATGGTATTCATCTTACAATAAGGAACTCTACATTGATCTTCTCGGATTTTGAGCCCGTGTCATTTACAAAGCTCATAGGACCGGCATTAGGTACTCCCTCGATGACATAATCGTCACTATGTGGGTTTAAAGATTTGTCTTGGGCCTTGAACAAATTGGGAGGTAATCTGAATGCGTATGGCGAAATTCCATCCTCATCATCTAACTGGATAACCCCTGAGAATGGACCAACCGGTGATCCTCTGTCAAATTATAATTGGATGTGAGCTGTACATTCAGATTATGATAAAATCAGACTTCAAGGCTTCTTTTATCACCTCTTAATATTCTCCATGGCTTTAACACCTAGACATTCCAAGGTCACAGTACCATCATTATCGACAAGACGTTCTTGACACATGGATACGAGTGGAAATATTCCTCTTCGGATACGATTGTTGTCGCAACAACCAGAGTGGGTGCTACAGGAGTCATAAAAAGGTATGAAGGGAGTTAATGGGAATCTGTCTGTATCTAGATCAACGTACCATTCTCGGTGCATGTAATTCGTACTAGGTTCCCTTCGTCGGCACTTGCAAGACTCTCCGCATTCCTGACTGGGTAGGCACGCCGGACAACAGTGAGGTATGATTGTCCCTGGTGTGTAATGCTTCTGTACGCTGATTGGAGTCAACCTTCTCTTAAGGTCTGGCGGAAACCAGGTCAATGTATCCGTTGGATACAGCGGCTGAACAGAAGCATCATGATCATAAACCCTGAGTCCTCCGGTCAGGTATAAGTCAACCCGTTCCTGCAAAGTGCTGAGGGTCCGTGTGTCTCTAGCATGAAGTAACATCTGCGTCGGTTCCACTTCTTGTCTTCCGATAGCCTCATACAATGGAACCAATCCATCTTGACGAATGATAACAAGCTGCGAAGGGGTCCAGTGGGGTCGTTGCAGAATTGCTGAAAGTCATTAAAAGTTTAAAGCAAGCAAGGCGGATACATTATACCAATTAGTCAGTTTGCTACCGTCGTCTGCTTTAGTCATTTTCGTCCCGAGGGACTTTCTAAGTGACCTTCTCATTCTGAATTTGCGGATGACAATGTATCGACATACACAAGGGAAGTACTTACTTTCACATTGACATCAACTTCGTCTCCCTCATCCGAAGGGATAACATTTGTTATGCTTCCTTATTCGATTGCCATGACAACCATGTCTATGACCTCTCATGGTTTCGATGCGATTTGTAATTGGATTGAAATGAAATTCCTTTTTAATTGTCAAGGACTTATGAATGCGCTTGGATTGATTCGACATACACTATAAGCTTCACTATGACTCTATCTACCTGATGCAATTACAGAAACTATTACTTTAATTCCACAGAATAGGATATGATTTTTTGAATTTTTCGTTTGCAGATTTTTCCCCATGTACAATTTGGTGAATACATAACTGTTGTAAGCCTTCGATATAGAAGGTGAGGTTTATCAATCGGCTTGTTTTTGGTCTATCCCTTTCCATAAATATATTCTTGAACTAGACTCGGACTATGGCCCTCCACCTCCGTCACCGTCACCAAATCTGGCTGTTCCTTAGAAATCATTGGACGGAATAAATCCTCCTATCTTCTTCAAGGACCTTTTGACGCTGGATTTCTTCTCACAGCTTTTCAATTTCATCGAGGTCGAGTCTGACATCCTGGCTATACTGTTTCCCCTTGACGAACTCTTACTTCCCAAACTAAAATAAAATAACCAAGTCAAGGATCCCTCAATTGCATCAAGATTCATTCACATTTCAACTCAAGGGTTTCAATCTTTAATCCAAACACCTTACGTTTTGTACAAAAGATAAGATTAGATACGATTCTAAAAAAACTGTATTACAATGTACAATGTCTAACTTAAGATAACTGCAGTTCAGTCCATGAAGGTTTTGTTGTGAACTCGAAAATCCTCTAAAACTGCATCATCTTTGATTTCCAGGTGTATGTCATGCTTGTACAACAACTGGGACAACTGTTTTGCCGTCATCAAGTCCAACTGCAATTTCCACAAATACATTCAAAATTAACGAACACTGATTACAAATAAATCATTAACTATGAAAACTTTTTTTTAAAAAAACCTTACAGATATTCCTATCAGAGTGACTAGCCGCAACTTTGTCAACTTGACTATCAAGTTTTCAGGCATGTCAAACTCTAACAACATTATCGTTTTTGGCTGATTTCGAATTGTTAGATGCTCCAGACCTGTACAAATAAAGAAAGGAATCAATAAGACTTCAAGCGGGTGATTATATTAAAATCAATTTGTTTAAAACGTGTAAAAGGTGATAAAAATTACTTGAAAGACTGCCAAGAAGATGCTTCAACGGGAATGGCATGCCTTGGTACTCGTTCTGCTCTGGACCATTAGTATTCCTAAAATCCAAGTACAGTTTCTTCAAGTTTGGAGACTTTGATAATGCTTGAAAAGCTCCTTCATAGTATTTCTGGACTTCAGACTTATTGTGGAGATGGCTGTCTGTAAATAGCCCAACCGTTAGCGTCTTCATGTTAGGAAACATTTGGTTCATCATCTCGAAAGTACGAGAGGGTTTTTTCACAATCCCGAAAAGATAGAGTTCCTTTAAATTCTTGTGAGGACTGTTTACTAATTGTTGAGAGTTGGAAAACAAGTTGTCGATAAATTCTTTAGGATCGTCAGATCGTTTTGATGGGTAAGTAAATTCTCGTCCTAAATACAGAACCCTCAAGTTTGGCATGTCAATCAAAAAAACAATCGATTTTATTGGGATTCCTCTGTCTGCCATGTATCTTAGCTCCTTCAGATGAAACGTTAACGGAAATTTCAGGATTCATTACTAAACTGGATGGAGTTGAATTCCCTCACTGTTTTATCCTCTTCATGAATTGGGAATTTAAAGATGACGATCAACTCTTCTAAATTCTTCGTGATGTCTGGACAAGTTTGGAACTGTTTAAAAAACTTCAGGTTGTTGTTATCAGGGCCACAGCCTAAACTCTTCAAGTGAGGTGATGCCTTGACAATTTCTAAACAAAGAGTTTGTGCCATACACAAATCGATAAGTTTCAGCGGTTGAGGCAACAGCAACTTTTGGTACTCCTCCCCTTCTTTGACGGTTAGTCTTGAGAACGCTAGCCTCTGTAAATTTGGACACCAGTCCACCAAAATATTTTGAATATCCTGAAACAAGAATGGCGGTCCTGATGTGTGTATTGTCATCAACCTGTATCCAAAATCTTGTAGAATGCTTTGAATTTGTAGTTGTCCCAAAAAACTTTTGTCCACGTAAGCTCTTCTGAACCAATCGTCGGGTGCTTTAGCGATGATCAAAGGGAGAGCTTCAATCCGCGGTGAGATGTGCTTTAGTGCTGCTACAATATCCTCCGGTTCTTTGATCCTGTCACCAAGATGTAGTTGAACTGGAAGACCTTTACGTGGTCTAAACAGAATACGGTAAGCCCCCTCATTCCACTTCTTGCAAATCAATCTACAGTTCTTCAGCTCAGTGTAGTTCATCATGTTGAAGACGACATCCAAAATCTAAACAATTTAAGAACCGTATTGAAATTGAATTATAGTACTTCTTTACTATCCTTCACTGCTTTAATTATCTTACCACTGAATTCAGTATGGGTACATCGGGGCTCGGACAGACGTCAACGCGATCGTTGCTAAATAACTCATGTCCATCCCCTTCTGTAGAAACATCAACGAACGAAAATATAAAACTTGTTTTAAAGTTTCTTCTTACTTTTGACATAATACAAACTACAATTTTATGAAAAGATTTACCCACCTGGAATTTGGACGATCGGATGGATTCGTCCCGTCGGTACTGCTTGAGTCAGGGCTAGGGCCTTTCGAAGTTCCCCGTTGTACTTTCTCAGCCGAATATTGGCCTCTTCAAATCCCCGTAGTCGTTTGACCTCTGCTTCCGAGGGAGGGTCCTCCTTGTATTCAACGTTCATTTTTAAGGTCAGATTTATATATTTAGATGAATAGTATTTATGAATGGGGTGATTCAAATTTAAATCTGTAATTTCTAATAATAATTGTCATTTGTGAATTGTAATCATGAGGTTGGATTCTCGGATGGACTTGTGTCCTCCCGCTCCTTTCCTTAAAAAATCATCAACATCGATTTTAAAGCCTCCTAATGACCGGATTTGATATGTACATCTTTAAGTGTCTTTGTTATTTAGTTTTTGAAACAGTTTTTGTAATTGCATAATGTAGAGGTAATAATTAAAGCAAAGTCTAAATTCTAAATGTAATTGCCATTCACTTACACCCAAACTCTACTCCCTCCGTACAAACTCCTTCCCCCCCTTAACCTAACCTAACCTAACTCTTTAGAACTAAGTACCGACAACTTTGTGACATTTCGTTTCATTACTAAAGCCAAATCCTAACGAATATGTTTTCTTCAAGTTCAGCCCATACAAATCTTAACAAATGTTCAAGATGTACAAGTAGACATCTCTAAGACTGAGCAAAAACCAAGGGTTGTCAAGTTAGCTTGTAGGCTGCTAAGTGGAAGGAGATCAAGTATTCTTTTAATTCAAGGTATTTAATTTGCAATTAAAATACGAATAAAGGCAGGGAAATAAAACTTGCCCTATTTATTTGATATAATTTGGATTTCTGTAATTGCAGGGATTAGAGGGACAAGTGAGATAATAAACCAAGGTATTTAACTTCCAATTAAAATACAAATGAAGGCAGGGAAATAAAACTTACACTATAGGATTTCGAAACAACCAGAGATGAAAAATGATGCACAGTTCTTTCATTTCACTCACTTTTTTCAGATAAATATTTTTTTTGTACATTTAGGTGTCAGTTGTGACTAAAGTCTATTTGTAAGCAATACGTCTTTAACCCTACTACAATTAGTATTCCTATTCCTATACCTCCATTCTCATGACCAACAATTTCGTATGAAAGTTTAGAAGGGGATCCAAGTCACGGTCATGTCTCAATCTCAACATCCAGAATTCTCAACCCGCCTCATATTCCAAAGCTTCTCAATCTGCCTCATTTCCTCCGACTCCGATTCAGTCAGAAATGGTGAGGAAGTTAGGTTAAGGGGAGTTAGGTTACCCAGTTCATCCATCCCATACAATCTTGATCGTGTACTACCTACATGGCCGTCAACATATTTAAACTATATAAGGCCCTTTTCCCTCACCTAAAAGACGGACATGAAGCTAGTGTTCGAACTGGACATCAACTTTCGCCAGCTTGGACTCGCGACCCTTTACTTTACAATTTCCATACGTTCCGAAATTGAAACGACTTGTGGTTGAACTTGATACTTAGACCAAAAATAGGTTTGTAAATGCAACCATCTGTTTTGATTCAGTGGACTCCGTGACACAGTTTCCAGCTTTAAATGACCTCGTTTTGTTCTAAGAAGCAAAGAAATCTGGGGACAATCCGAGGAGATTTGACGAATGGATTGACTTTTACAATCAATTCATTCGCTGATGAGTACCACCGAAAGTTGAACGAGGGTATCTTCAACATTCACGAAGTGTATTTACTAAAAGCTAATATAGTCGTGCTAATATATGGATATACTTTGAATCCGAATAATTGTAACGGATCCATTGGTAAAGTTTTCAACCTCAAAATGTCACTTATTTCAGAAGTATATCCCCATGACTTTTTTTAAGGTCATCCCAATTAAAAAAAGTTGACGTTTTACTTCAGTGCAACCGCTGAGGTCAATTCAATGCGTCGAAGAAAATTCATTTCCCATCCTCCTATTTGATGTAAATGAAATCTAAAGGAAACGGGTGCTTGGTTTTTATTTTTCATTCGTGTGGGGAAAAACTAATCGACTGGGCCATGATCTAAACTCAGTGTTAGACTAGTCGACTTCTTTCCTTCTTCAAAACAGGCGACTACACTGAAGAAAACTTTGACCTTTGTTATCGACTTGGAGCTGGAGGTTTGTTGTTCTGTAGAAAAATGTTAGAATGTGGACTGGTGAAAGGAAGAAAGAGCAGAGAGAATTTATACATATGAAATGACGGGAACAGAATGTTGATAAGCTGAAAGTACAAGGTAACTGGGGCAGGATGGGAGGTTTTGTAGAGGCAGTGACACATTCCAGCTAGCGTTGTGTAGTAGTAGGGAAGTTGCAGGAAGGGTAATCACAGTTGCAGATTCGGCTTTGGCTAAACAGGAGAGGAATTTTTTTTTTGCAAGAATTTATCTCATAAACTTTCGGAAAGTTTTTAGTCTTAAATTTCAATTTACTTGTTAATTGTTCATATTTAATACTTATTGCAAACTTATCGTCCGTAGTGTTATCGCTGATTGAAACGACCACCCGTTACTGCTAATTGCAAGGACGACAGGATGAACAACAGTTACATCCAAGAGCCTGCGACCCACGGGAAGGTAAGTCTCGAATCTGTATTTTATTTATCAACTTTTGCTTTAATGGGAAATGCATGATCAAAGGAACTCGAGTTCAGAGAGTACATAAATTTATTACTTTTGGAATATAAAAACTGTAATTTTGTACTCTAGGTATTGTTGGAGACGACGGTTGGAGACATTGACATTGAGCTCTGGTCAAGAGAGGCTCCAAAAGCCGTTCGGAACTTTGTACAATTGTGCATGGAGGGCTATTATGACGGGACTCTATTCCATCGTCTTGTAAAGGGATTCATTGTTCAAGGCGGCGATCCTACCGGAACTGGCCAAGGGGGCTCCTCCATTTGGGGCACTCCTTTCAAGGTCTCTAACTCTCATTCATTTAATTCAATTCATGTACCAAGTTATTTATTATACTGATGTGGATTAATCTCTGTTTACATAGGATGAGATCCACTCCAGCCTCCGATTTGTTCGGCGAGGTCTGGTGGCGATGGCAAATGCGGGACGGGATGACAACTCCTCCCAGTTTTTCTTCACCCTCGGAACAACCCCAGAGCTTCAGAACAAGCAAACGATATTCGGGACGGTGGGAGGTGACACGATTTATAATATGCTCAAGTTAGGGGAAGGGATTGTGGGTGAGGTATGTGTGTATATTTGTATTCCGGAATACTAACTATGCTAACATTAACGTTGACATTTTAATTTTATTTGAGCAGGATGAAAGGCCCTTATACCCCCATAAGATTCTGCGGACGCGGATTTTGACCAACCCCTTCGACGATATCATTCCACGTCAGATCGTCAAGCCCCTCAGTGGAACCTCTTCCACCTCTGCCACAAAGTCTGTTCCCAATCAAATAATCATGTTGACATTCGCCTCTATGTCCTGGAGCCTCTATTTGTTTATTTATTACGTACTTGCTTTTTTAAACAGGGAGGAAGTAGCGACATTGAATCAAAAGTTCACCGGCAAGAGCAAGTCTAGTAACGACCCAAAGTTGACTACTTCTGATGCTGCAACGGAAACTGTCATTCCACTTGTGGATCTTACCTTAGACGATGAGGTAAAGATGGAAATCGATGAATCTGAGGAGGAAATTGTGACGATGCCAATAACACCCGATCTCACCTCACCTTTAATGGTACTAAACCTACAAGAGCTTGAACAAGCATTCCGTTGTGCAGCCGAGAACGACACATTGGACAATCTTATTTTTGGGGCTGAAATAGAGCACATTCAACATTGGGAGAACATTACATCAATTTCAAGGATGGATGAAGCTATTCCAATAATTCCTTCTGGGCTGGAAGCTGGAACGGCTGGCATTCTCGAACCCGTCGTAGTACCCGAAGCTGATTTCGCCAATAATTCAGGTAAACTCTTATCCAATCGTGCAGTTAGAGATACCATTCTTTGTTTGGATATGACTTATAAAACACAAGGGGTAATGTAATGCCTGATTCTACAGGTAGACCTGATCCAGTTGTCGTTACCCTTAGAGGGAAACATAACGTTGGAGACTGTTACGTCAAGCTGAGAAGGTTAACCATATTCCTCCGTCCAACCACAAGAGGACGAAGATCAAATGTAGTGGCAGTGCCCGTCCGAAGGTCGGATCGTATAAAAACGTTCCCCAAGTTTCCTTTTGGGAGTGGTAGGGGTAACAGGTGGCAAATGTAATTCAACCCCCATAGGTCTACTCACTTCAGACCTTTTAGTTAGGTAGGTAGAATGCTAATGAATTAATTGTAATTTACTACAAGGGGGTAGGTTGTGGCTGTTCTTATTCTTGCCTGTTTAATCGGAACGAAAGGAAAGTTCCATGACCTTTTGACAATCAAATTTGTGTCCATGTTTAATGTTGACTTTTATTTTAACTTTTAGTTTTTGCATTCCAGTGTTATCGAATGCCCGTTAGAAGGATGGTCAAATTCGTGTTAGATAAGGTATCAAAGGATGGGAGGACGCTACACCCACATTGTTTCTTTATGTTTTGGTACGCATCTTCTTTACTTTGCACCATTTGTTCTTGTCTATGTATGGATATGGGCTTATCTGATGGGATACTAATTTGATACAGGGTACGACGACCACATCCAGTTGTTGACAGACGGAGTAATTTAAGCGATTATAGCATAAGCATAAGCATAATTAATTAAAAAAGGCCGGTCCCATGTAAATGGCCATATTAGTTGTAGATTTAAAAACATGTTACTTGTTACATGTCCATGAATGACATGTTCTGTTCGACGGGTATTGTAAAAAATAAAAAGTTTAAGAACAAAAAACGAAAAGATAACTCAAGTTTTATCAAAGTTGCAAAAGAATACCGGATTAAAGTGGTTCATTTGAAGGAAGTGTTTCTAGTAAGGAGTCAAAAGCACAAATTTTAAGTATTTTGGAGAAGAACACAATTCATTGCGGAGTCCCTGACGATGCTGATGAGATTAAGAACAATAATGATGGTGGTCGTGGACTTTTCAAAGATTTTGAAATGGCAAGAGCTGCAGCCGCTGCAAAGCCAAGGGCTTTGGCTTATAATAATGGCCGAAAAAAATTTCTTTTTAAAAACACAAAAAACAGGCGTTTCCATAAGTCCTACTGAATCGAAAATTAACGGTTCGGGAATGGCGATTGGCGAAGATAGTTGAATATGGAATTGCCAATGCTACTTTTAATTTCGGACTTGTCCCTAAGCGGATTTTTTCACACGATGTGTCCTTCCCTGTACAAGTTGAATTTTTTTCCCGATTCCCAGTTCATGGAGTCGACGAGTCCAACTCTTTCTGGAAGATGCAGACGGTCTAGACCACCGCTTACGACGAACAGAGGTAGCGAGACAAGAAAGGTAGTTTTCCAACGAGTATGAATACAACTAATCTGAATGAAATTCCTTTTTAATTGTCAAGGACTTTTGAATGTGCTTGGATTGATTAGACATACATTATAAGCTTTAGTATGACTCTATCTACCTGATGCAATTACAGAAACTATGAATTTAATTCCACAGGATAGGATGCAATTTTTCGTTTTCAGATAAGCTGACATCCCGATGCATTTTAAAAGTTGAAAATGCATTCATTTTTAGGTGACTAAAGAATTTGACGAAATCTCAGAGGCCATTTTCTTTCGTTACGTCAAGCCAAAAGATGTGGATTTTTCACGTAACCCGGTCAAGATCACATTAAAGATTCAAGAGTATTTAGGAGATTTTATTTAGGAGAGAACATATTATTATTTTTGTGGTAGTGATAGGGAGTGGATTGCATTGTTATGAGTTTTTGGAAGATGAATTAAATGAGAGGTGAATAAAACCGAAATCTGTCAAGTTGAAATACATTTTATTTCAACAGAGGAAAACAATTCCTAAAAAGTTAATCATCCCCAGGGGTGAGTTCAAGTTAATTAGGATAAGGCAGCTTCAGTATTCGTTGTAAATTGTAAATTGTAAAACAAGATATCTGTGAATCTCTGAGTTCCTCCGAGAAGCGTAACTTCTGTATTCGGAAACTTCAAGCACTTGACCCCTTGACAAGGTTTTTTTAATTTCCTTCTTAACTATCATCCAATCCAAACTGGAATAGTCAGGAAGATTTCGATCCAGGTTGAAGTACCAGTCGGCAGTTGAAGCTTCGGCTGTCCAAGTTGAATCTACCAGTCGGCAGTTTTTTCAAATCTTTCAGATCGCTTATGTAGAACATAACGTGATAAAAAACCTGAAATTGAACATTAAAAAGTTACAAGGTAAGCTTTTAACTACATATACCATCAAATAATATTCCAGCGAGACCACACTTAGTTTTCGATTATATATTATTAACCTGAGGATTCTGAAGCGGATTTTGGAGTAAATAAATTGTGTTGACAAATCTTCGAAATATTACATTTGGATTCTCTCAGTACCATTAAACCGTTTAAAAGTTACATTTGGAATCATTAAAACCCATAAATACTTCAAAACTTACATTTACATTGAAAAGAATTGGAACTAGCTTATTTCCTCGTTAACAACCCACAAACTCATTTATCGACCATGCCTTCTACTATACTAAACTGGTTTCGTGAGGTGATGACGGTATTTTAGTCGAGTAAGAGCAACTGCGCTCATTCCACGTAGAAACTTTTATGCCTCCCCGTCTCCTACTATAATAAAAGGAGCAGGTTAGGTGAAGCCGGTATTTCAGCCTAGCCTTAACCCACAGCCTGTCACTGTGTGAAGGGTATAAATTCAATTGATTTTGCCATTTAGTGAACTTACAATTACAACCTTAACTTAACCGTCACCAATTATAAGGTATTAATACTTGACCTATAAAGTATTAATCTGAAATATGATAAACTCAAACTAATTACGCCTAACGAACAAAGCAATGGGGAAAGCAGAATGGATGGAAAGTAGGTTCAGAAGTCAGACAAGAACCTTTAATACAGTATGACTAGTCTTCGAGAATCGAAACAACTGTTTTTGATTGATTTAATTGGATGTAACATATTTTCAGACATGCTGAATATAATACTTCTAAGGGGCTGACAGCATCAATAGTTCGGTAGCAAAAAACTTGTATTAGTTGTATTAGATACGAGACGTCGCGCAGCGCGCAAAAGGCGGGAAAAAACGTCGCAAAGAGTTTAAAAGTTATTGCGACGCTTTGAAATTTATCTGTTTTTCCCGCTAAGGCGAGGGTAGAGCGCGAAAAGGCGGGAAAAAACGTGTCGCAAAAAGTTTAAAAGTTATTGCGACGCTTTGAAATTTATCTTTTTTCCCGCTAAGGCGAGAGTAGAGCGCCCAAAGGCGGGAAAAAACGGGTCGCAAAGAGTTTAAAAGTTATTGCGACGCTTTGAAATTTATCTGTTTTTCCCGCTAAGGCGAGAGTAGAGCGCGTTAAAGGCGGGAAAAAACGTGTCGCCAAGAGTTTAAAAGTTATTGCGACGCTTTGAAATTTATCTGTTTTTCCCGCTAAGGCGAGAGTAGAGCGCGTTAAAGGCGGGAAAAAACGTGTCGCCAAGAGTTTAAAAGTTATTGCGACGCTTTGAAATTCATCTTTTTTCCGTCCTTTGCGCGCCGTACTTTCACCCTCTTCAGTTTAGCTGTCTATTGAACGGAAACTGTTTTATTGATTGAGTTTTCTGTTACTCCAAAGGATGTTTATGAAGTATTGTTGGGTGTGGTGGACTTCAACTTGACTCGTGTTGCTGTTGGATCACCGATGTCTATTGGGGCTTTCTTAGTGGGGAAGGTTTGTTTAAATATGTGAGATACTTGTAAGGATTCGTAAACTTCAGTGGAGAGCCACTTGATCAGCTCCAAAGAATGTGAACGTTATGTTGATGAGTTGGGAAGAGTCAGAGAGTCGGTCCTCCGCCTAGCCCATGACCTAAACTTCAGAATTCAGTACAAATTCAGATCCCGATGCCAAAGAAAGCTCAAAAGCCTCCTTCGGGAGACTTGGATCATCAAATCCTGTTATGCATTTCTGTATTTATGAGCAAAGTTATATGTTCTATGCAGAGGGATTAGCCGATTAGCATTTGATGCATATGGAGGAACTTCCAATATATTAAATGCAGTGATTTGGAATTTAGTCATTGGTTGGTTTGAGGTTTTGAGAATTGGATAACATGGTTGAAAAAGGTGGCTGGAATTGAATTCACCTGCAGTGCCTTTCTGATTTGATTTCATTTTTAGTGAAATTCGTCATCCCCCAAGGGTATTCAAATTGTAAATTTGGAATTGGAGGGCAGAATCAAAGAATAGGATTTGACATATTAGCACGTAGCCAGACAATGAATATAAAAACTTCAAATGCAACTCGTTTTTCAATTACTGAATCTGAATTCATTTGCTATTGCTTTTAGACATACGTACTGTCAGGACTGCCGGCTGTGCAAAGATAGTTTGACTCTTTCTGAGTTTGGTTGGGACTCGTGCAGAAATCTGATCCATCGGTGTCATAACTTTGTGGACGTGGTGAACAATCTACCTGTGCCATAGAGGTCATCAATCAATTCCAACGAATGGACAAGGTTCATAAATAACGGAGGGCTTTGAATCTTGGAATCTTTGATGATAGATTTTTTTGCAGAGATTTCCTCAAGTCTGTTGCAGAGTCGTCCCGTGTGCTATGAGACCTGTGGAGGATCATTAAAATTCCTCAGTGGTAGGAGCACAAGCCACGATTTCGGAATAGGACTAGACACGAATTTCTCCGGTAAGGATTTTGATGACAATAGAACCTACTAAAACACAAGAGGAAGAATAAAGCATCTTCCTGAGAGAAGAAGGGATGTGAGAAAGTGAGGTTTGAGAGATGAAACTTGGAAGAATGACTTCCCAAGTCCTGGTGGTCCTCTTTGCCCTTTTTGTTCATTGGGAATAGATGGACAGATATAGGCAACGATTGTCAAACCAAACCAACTCCAGTCAGAGACCCTATACAGAAAGGCCAGCAAGACATAGGGGACTTCAGCATATGACATACAATCAACACCAACACCACCAACAAGCCAACTCCAAGTCCAACTTTGCCATCCCAACTAGTTAAAACATTTTCTAAACTGTACAAAGTTCCCAAAGATACCTTTCTGTAATTTTTTTGTTATCCAATGTATTAATAAAGCAATAAGGTTGTTGACACAGACTTAATTGCGTTATCGGCTCTTGAATTAAATTACTCATTCACTTATCAGAGAAGCTGCGTATCCAACCGACGGAGTTTGGATGAAGTCGGCCTCAATTTACGATTTGACTGGATACGCCTCAATTAGTTATGAGAGGATTAAGAACTATGGACATGGACTGCGTCATTTTACTATTTATTTAGTAACTACGAAAGTTCCATATTGTTAGCCGGGCAAGGGGGACTCATTTTCTTAGACTGACAGGTTACAATTGGAAACTAGCCAACAATTAGTGGAGGATTCTCAGGGGTTGATTTTGTATTTTTGAATACGTGAGAACTTCTAAGTGAACATTACATGAACTTCCTCCACGAATTCGAGAGTTCACTGAAAACACTGACTTACAAACTTCTTGTAGCTGCAGTTCGTTAATTTACCGTAAATCGGTTAGCATGGAAGGGGAATTACAGTTTGAGTATTAAAGAGGAACACGGCTTAAGCAATGAGGTTGGTTTAGGATTCTGGATAGAGATTTGGAGATGAGATTCATAAGACAGACGGATGGACGGATGGATTTTTCGTATTGTTTTCCAATCTGCTAATGTTTATTTTAATATGGATATAACATTGTTATGAGATAGTTATAGTATATGATTTGATAGCTAAATAGTTGGTAACATAACCAGTAATAGCTAGTCACCATTCCTCAACTGTTTTAAAACATTTGGAAAATGTTCGAATACTCCTTACAATCTTATGACTTTCTTGGCTATGGGTTTAGAAACAGTCGGACGGAAATGTTTTTCAAGTATTAAAGATATTTGATCAATATAGGTTTTTAATACTTATTATTCACTCTGCGTCAGTCAACACCTGTCCATGTTTTTGACGAGCTGGTTACAAAAGCCGTTGCGTTTGTATTTCAACCCGTAAACTACAAATAATTACCCCAACATAAATTCCTACTCTAAAATTCAATCAAATATTTTAGATTGTTGTTTTAACCCGGACTATCGTTATCAGAGAGCATTCAGAGTTCATAAATTACACCTCGATCGCTACTTGCTACTCAGATTGATTTTACTCTAAGAGTCTTCGTCAGACTTCCACAAAAACCAAAGTTGCATCGGGACAACAGTGAAAAGAGCCAAAGTTTTGATTACAATCCCGACCCCCCTGAGGACCAGAGGGAAGATCAAAATGAGGCAAAGGTCATGACATGATTAAGCTATACTGTTTAAAATTTTAATTATAAAGGGTGCTAATCCAGACTTCCGTGACACACTTGTCACCGTCACAAGAACTATAGTAAGAGTCGTATAACGATGTTGGCTATAGTTAGGTGTGTATGAAATATTTATTGAATCTTGAAATAAGCTCCATGAGCACTTCTGTCATCGGTTGTGGCCATAAGAATTTTGAAACACAGGCCACAGATAGGGGAGACAAGCAATAAACTGTAGGCAGACCCCACATGTTCCTGTAGTACTCTTAGTACATTTCTAATGAAACCACAAATCCATTTCAATTACAGTACATTCACTGACATTATCGTTATCATATAAATTGGTCATAAACCTACCTTGATATGGTCTTTAAGTCCTTTGTAATGTGAACAGTTGGGGAAACTACAATTTTGTTCCCGACAGAGAAACGAATGGCCAATCACAACATCGTTTAAATCCTTCTTAATCTCCAAGGTCCATTTTTCTTCAACCCCGGGATGCTGATGTCCCTTGGCTTGAAAGCAATCGGTGCAGAGGTCAACATCGGTGCACACGGAGCAACGAAACCTGCGAAATTATAAATCAAAACGGGCCGGTTTGTTCAGTTGAGTATTTTGAAGGCTCAAAGTTTGATGAGCTAAAATTCGAAATCTGCTTACCGAATGTGTATGGGGTCCATCTGAACATGGCAGCTATTGCAAGTGCAATACTCTCGGGTATCCTCATCTTCTGGATTATGCAATAAATACAGCATTACCAAAGTCGAATACTTGGCCCTCCTGATACTTGAGAATTCCAAATGTTTCTCCCGTGCTAGAGTTAAGAACTTGTCCCTCCCGTTCATCAGTTCACATTCCATCAGTGGATCCGGATCCACGATAGGCTGCAAAAAACAGACATTTTAAAATATGATTGCCTACCTGTATGTGTATGCAATCAAGTAGTTTTATGATTATAGATCGGCATACCCCCAATAAAGAGGCAGCGTCTGGAGAGTAAAGGCGGATCGTGAAGAATTGCTGTTTACATTTTTGCATTGTTTTTAAGACTTTTAGTGATATCTCGTCACCATCAAGAAGCGGGAGGATATTATTTTTTCCACTCCGACTTCTCTCATTCTTATGTTTATTAACGGACTCTTCAATAGAGTCTTCTATCACTTGTGGCCAATTATCACCTTCAAAGTACGGTAGCTCGGTACAAAATAACACTTTTTCCTCTCTTGAATACTCCAAAATGTCCTTGAAAAACAATAAACATCTTAATTTTGATACGACAAAGGGGAACAGAAATAATAATATTTCAAATTGAAGTCGACCTACATACCCTAAAGTTTAGGATGATGCCTTCCTCTTTCCCCTTTTCTAGCACCCGGGTGTACCAATTTTGCAGTATTTTGGCCGTTGGTACTTTCTGAGCTTCAGGATGACAGTAAAAGATGTAGTCAGTGCCTTCGGTTGGAGGACAAGCCCAAAGGTGAGCCGTTGTAAAACCCAAGTCCTTCACAAACTTTAAGTACCCAAGCAAAATCTGACAGTACACAGAAGTCCGGAAATCACGTGGAGAAAAAAAATGTACCGAATCCAGATAAGCTATATAAACTCGCCGTCTGTTAGGGGACGGGCAGTCCGATCCATATTCCTGCACTTGCATGCCGAAAAAACAAATTTGACCTTGATAAGCATAGATGGTCTTCAGTCTGTAATAACAGGAATGTACTTGTAATGATAAGCAACCACATTGAATTATTGCATTATTGAATCAGCTATTATACCTGTATGGAAAGGGCGGCTTTACTTTTCCCGAGACTACATACTCTGTATTCATCCGAGGCTGTATGGTCACCGTCTTCTCGGCTGCTGCCACAACTCTTACGATCACCTCACTTGCACCACATTCAGTTTGCTTCAAAAAAGCATTCACTCTATTCTCAATGAAAGTCCCAAGCTCGGTCACAGGAAGATTTGCTGCGGTAAATTGATTATTGATTCTAGTTCTTTTATTCGCCTTCAGACAATTGTCACAGACGAACCTACGAGTATCAATTCCGTAATTTACTCATCCGACTAATTCCACAATTGCTATTTATAATTGCTATGGTTTACGTACCCAGCCGGCCAAATCGAGTCTAGGTGGAGAACACACCTGTCATGATTTTTCCTTCCACAGTCAGTACATTGTACCATTACTTCAATGGACGCTTTATCATGCATTTCAGGAATAAAGTCCCGCTTTAGGACCGTTCTATGAATCAAACGACTTCAATAAAAATACTAATTAAGTTCATAATGAGATTAAAATGTTAGTTACATCGTAGTATTGGTCTTGGCGTCCTGAAATATAAATGACTTTCCTCTATTTCCATTGAAGCACTTTTCGCAACAGTAGTAACTAAAAGAAGTTCTGTTAACAAAACCACAATTAATATCTGCTTACATTCATCTTTTAGAAACATTCCTACCCGTCTTTGACATCCTTGTACACAAAGCTCTTTGCGTTTCTTCCAACGTAACAAAATTCCGTTCCAACGCACGGAAGCGTTGATGGATAAAAAGAATGTCTCATTCCACAACAGTACCCTAATGTCTTCATTAAGGGTTGTATTGTACGATTGAAAACTTCAGCCAGCTTCAAAAAATACATTCAACAATATTTCACTTGTGAAGGTTAAGTCAATGTTAAATTTTGAAAACAGCTCGTCTTACTTTGCTAGCCGAAAGATATGTTTTGGAGCTTTTCTTATTATAAAGCCACGCATTATCAAAAATAGTGTACACGTCGTGAATAAAGTCCCACGGTTCCATGTACAAGGTTTTTGTAACTTTCTTTTGAATAGTGCCAAGGTCAATGGGCGTCCTCACTATTTGGTGATAATCAGGGATGCCTAAAAGCTAAAATATTTCAATTATTAGGTAAATATCGCATCAACGTACGAGAGAGCCCTTTCTTCTGCACTTCCAACTTTAAATACTTACTTCTGGGTCCACATGCTCTTTAAATGGATAGGACGCTTTGGTTTGACAAAGTTCCTTCATTAATTGAAGTAACATTGACTGCAGGAGAGCAGGCTGCACCATTGCTGAAGGACAAATAAATGTGGGATAGTTATATATGAGTATATTTTTGATAACAAAACGGCTACCGTTAATATGCTAACCGAAAAGTATACGTTATGCTTACGATTTTTTGAAACAATTGGCAGAGGGCTCGGAATGGAGTCTCGCTGAGAGTACCTTTTGACACCCACAGCCAACTGTCGATGGTACTCATCTGCTGTAGTAGAGTTTTGAAAGGCAGACAACTCCAGATCTTTCGAGTAATCAATGACTACTTTCATTTTCGCCAGCAGGAATGTTTGGACCGTAAATGGCGTAGACGTTAGGTCATGGATCCTGTTAACAATTCAACATGCAAAACACATAATGTGGAATAAGCAGAATGACAGAAGTTAAGGTACCGGTTCCAAAAAAATCCATAGATACGGTCATGACTTGCCCCCTCTACTTCATGCCCGGGTGAGGTCAAAGGGTTTTATACCAAATTCAAATGTTATTGTACATTTAGTGCAGATTATTTTAAGATGAAAGGTTTTCATCAAGATCCATACACAACTCAACGATAGCTCGGTCATTCAAAATCATAAGGTAGTCAACGTTGGCTCATTTTGTAACTTACTAGATTATCTACGTATTCGGATGGGTATTTCTGAAGAATCTCAAGAACAATCCGTTACTAAGGTCAAGTTTTTTAATTAAATTAGATTTGGAACCGGTACCTTAAATCAACTATAATTATCAAAGAAGTATTCTTACATCGTATGAATGTTCTTTAGCCTGTTATCATCGGTGACATAGGAGTTGGTATGCCACTTCTTGGCCATATGTGCCGGATAGGGACACAATCTTGCTAGCAGTTGTTTCTCCATGTCTGGCTCAACCTTAGCTGTCCTTGCTGTCGAAGCTGCCGGGGTTAATGTTGACATCGGGCTACTGTAGTGGCTAGCTTGAAGTTCGAAGATGATTCCGTCCACTGGAAAACATTTTGAAGACGCATTAGCATGTATTGGAATCAATTACATCAGTTTCTTAAATTTTACAGGGCAAAAAATTTCGAAAATTAATTTAGTGCCGGAGGTTTTGACAAATTAATATCTTTGTCGGCCCCACGAAACTAGACTTTAAAATATTTGAAGGGAAGGTTAACAAAACGATGTGTAGGATACCTTACCCCTTTAAATAGAACTGAGGAACAAGACGGCAAACCGAGGTTGGTCTCACGGGGTGGTGTCTTCGTTTCTGTCTCAGAAGAACGTCCTGTACTGCACAAGCCTACACAATTCAAAATTAGTATGTAAAGAACAAAAACTACGCACAAAAATGTAGTGAACTAAAAAATGTTCAGCCGAGCCCTGTAGGAGAATAATTTGGTTTGAAAACGAATCAGGACTAAATCTGTTGTGGGTTACATGCTTCTAAATAAATCAGAACATGCAGTTTGCAGTTTAGAAAATGAAAAAATGATAAATTTACCAAATCTTTCAATTATATTTCAGACCAGTCCGTATGAACTGAACAATTCTTGACTTTAATACAGTTGGCACATGGTGGTCATACTACGTCTCTTCATTTATACTTTTATTCTCTGCCATGATAACATAAAAGAATTCAGCAGAAAATACAACTCCATTGGATTCTAAAGGAATTTTCCTTTCCGTCGTACTTTTATAGACTGTAGGACTGTAGTTAGGTTGTGGCAATGGAGTCTAGAAAGTGTTTGTCAAATTCCTCGGATCCGCTTATCAGATTTTATCCCATTATCTCTTCTTTGTCTACAATTCCTATATAAAAGTATGAATGTGAGGCTAATCTGTATGAATTACATAGGACTTCAATTGCACCGAACTATGTCGTCGAGAGTCACTTTTGAGTTTGATCCAAACTGTCAATATTTCTGCAGTTAAGACTTCTGTAAGATATGCTAGCATGATTGTTGGGTTCCTTATATGATCACTTATCAATTTCATCACGTTTCGTTAGCTGATTCTAACCAAGACTGATTGATAATAAAAGCTGGACAGGATATTACGTATGCTAAAATGATTTGTTTTATTATTTTCCGAATTTGTATTGAAATTGTAATGGTTCTTGTGTTGAACAAATTGACATTAAAATTCTTAAGCTTGTCATCAAGGTTAATGCGTCGAGGATATAGTCTGCTGCTGAGGTCGAGGTCAAGGTTGCATTCTGTCGTCCTACTGACATTTCGGAACAGATCGGACAGGGTAGCAGGAACAAATTGAACGGCATTTCCAACGGGTACCTAAATTGAATTGAGTTCAATAATCCAATTCTACAGATAAAATAATGCTGTATGCTTTACGGATTCCATTGACAACCTGGTCTCGAATTTTGTCAGACAGTGCAGGAATTATGAGGGCTTCTGTCGTCGTTGGGGCTAACCGTAAAGGATTTCTAATGCTTTGGATCCCATTGTAAATCTGGTCTCGAATTGTCTGAGTGAGGTTGACGATGCGCCATCGGAGTAATTCGTACTGGAATTCGGTTGTAAATGTGGTATCACATACTTGGAGCTGGTTTCGCCGATGGAGATTCTGCTAAACTGTCTGTTTTTAAACTATCAGCGTAATATATTAAATGAAAAACTCATAAAGCATGTCAAGGCCTTGATAAGGGAAAGACAAATCATGATATGAAGTTACCTCATCCTGTACATTTGCTACTGATGGTCGTTTAGTGTCGTCAATACTGATCCCGTAGCAGAGAACCTATGAATAGGAATGAAGGAAGAGAATGAAAACAACTTGAATGTTTCTATAAATAATAAAACTGTTTTTAAATCATAAATTAATTGGATATTATTATGGCATAACATAAATGGTGATTTAACTAATAATAAAGTCAGGATACTTGAACTTGTAGAAATAATTTTGTATAAGTGGGATTTTTGTAATTGTAGGTACTAGAGGGACAAGTGGGATAATCAACCACGTGACATAAATTGCAGTTAATCTATTAACAACGTAAGAGAAATTAAAGTTGTTAAAATTAATTTTGTATAAGTGGAATTTTTGTAATTGTAGGTACTAGAGGGACAAGTAGGATCATCAACCAAGTGACATAAATTGCAATAATGTCAATTTGTCAATCCTACAATTACACGTCTTTGGGATATTGGGATATGGACATATGGATATGGGATCTTTGGGATTTGGGGTATATGCTACATCACTACATCCATTCTACATTCAAGGCTAATTACAATGTAGTCTGGAGTAAAGTATAAGTACATCATATAATAGCTTATGTCTACGTGTTGAAAACTTTGGAAATCATGCATTTATTTTCACTAATTATTAGAACTATATCTAGCTAAAGTTACTAAACTATGAGATTATGACTATTGTGCAGACTCTACGATTCCTCGCTAAGATATATAACGACCAAAATTAACCGAAAATAATAATTCCTCGTTAAAGAAAACCAACTGCCCTGACTCAATTGCTTATAACTTGCTTTCCTAACATGTACACCAGACCAGATAATGAATCATAAACAAAAACAATTAAATTGTGTACAAGATTTTAGAAATTCTGCTTCATAATTTAATTGAAAACAATCTGCTCGACAACTTCGTTGACGGACAGTGTCACTTTGACCATCAAAAGTTCAAACAAACTCTGACTGTGCAGCATGGTATTTAAGTCTGTATATCAACCGAACCAGAAGCCGATTTTATAAAAGGAGCATACTGTGAATAAATCAGTTTTAGGATTTTTTTTATTATGGAGTTGCAGTTACTGAATTTGAGCCTAACATAACAGAAAATGACTGTAATCTTCAACTTCCAAGTGACGGAACAAGAGGTCATCTATATGAATGAAATACGTATTTATTTATGGAAAGTAGACAAAGGATGGGTGCCGGTGACGGTTGACTTCTCGTTGTGATTGGCCAGTCTGGATGACCACGAGAAGATCCGCTCAAACAGGTGACTAACGAATGAGTTCATGACAAAGGTGAGTTACAGAGGAGAGAAAGCAGTGAGTAGGTTGACTTTCTCCAAATTGCGAATCATTCTTGAAGCTTAGCACATCCCAACCATTTCATTCACGTCCGACCATGCATATAGCTTACTCCCCATTCTCTCATTACCCTCCTTACTTCAATTGTATCATTCTTCAGCTTGCCATGTACATCCGAAGGGCATTGAAGAACAAAGATGAGGATTGGACACTGATTCAGATCAACTTTGATTAAATGGTAAGAAAAGGGAACAAAAAAACAGTCTGATTAGGATTTATAAATAGTTTTTGATAAAGGACGTGATTGTTTTTAAAATGCAAATATATGTACACTAGATGTGATAAAGGATGCTTTACATGCCACAACTCATTCCTTTACCATAATTTAATCAGTTATTCTGAATTAAATTGTACTTTCGATAATAAGTCTGACTAATATAGATACTGAGCGCTTTGATTCTGTCTCAAAATCCACAATTCTTTACTTGCCTCATTTACTCCGACTCTGAAATTTAGTCAGAACCTGAAGAGGAAGTTGGGTTAAAGAGAGTTAGGTTAGGTTAGGTTAGTTCATCCATCCCACACCAGTCGGAATTGAACACGAAAGGTTTTTGCTTTCATTTCAATTTCATCTAATCCTTCATGGAACTCCTTATTCCATATGCTAGCTAAGCCGTCACATTTGATAGTTTGTAATATTTAATTTTCTGAATTTTCGATTATAATTAATTCCAGAATTCGATAAGCAACCTTGTGGCCAGAAAAGTAAAGGAGAACGAGGATGATTGGGATGTGATTTGTGGCGTCCCGTACACAGCCCTCCTCATTGCCAGCCTCTTCTCCGTCCAATACAACATCCCCATGCTTGTAAAAAGGTACCCTTGATGATTTCCATTTGTTCTTTTAATCACAACTAACTCTTTACTACCATTAACGGACATAAGAGAAGAAATACGGCACGGAGAACCTAATCGAAGGGAAATATTCAGCAGGGAAGAAATGCCTCCTCATAGAGGATGTAGTCACGAGCGGTTCAACCATTCGGTACAATGGCCTAGTTGATAGAGGTCAACCTGACAAAGAACGGGATCCAGCTCCAGGCCTTGATTAGTATGAAGGAACAAGTCGTAGTCCAAGAGATCCTAATAAAAACCCAACAGAAAGTTAACGTCGAGGACTTCCTTCCGGAAAACCAACTTTTCGAATCCAACTTCCAGGACATCTCCAAACTCATCCGTCTGATTTCCTGCCCAACCTCCTGAAATTTGTTGAGCCTAATGACCAAAAAGATGTCGACCCTCTAAAGATGTTCTTGAACACGATGATCATGATGAACCTCAAAGGAATCACAATCATCACACAATTTTATTTTAGGGGAAACTCGTCGAAAAAGCAACGAAGCACGAGTTCCTCATTATGGAGGACCGGAAGCCGTTTGTGATTTCCAAGTGGCCTGACATGGTCAGTGTCAAAGGGTGGGGAATATTTTCTACAATTTACACCAGGAGTGACTTTGGAATCTTTTATCATGATGAATTTTTATCTAAAATCCGTAGATTTTGACCCTGATCTTCGAAAAATCGGATAGAATTGCAACTCAAAACACGGAATATCCGAGTCGTAGTGGTGGTGGTAAGATTGAGTTTAGCAAACGGCATAAAGTACAAGGGGAGACTAGAGGCTGCACCGAGAGTGAGAGAAAGAATGCAAACAAGCCGTAACTCTCAATCGCAGCTGAGAATTTTTAGTTTGTAGTTGTAGATTGGTAAGGTCAACCAAACAAACCATCTCCTCTCCATTCAATCCAAAAACATCTTTGAACTTGTTTTGATCAATGTCAAGTAATTTAAATCATCTTCAACTCCTTTCACAAATTATAAAGTCAACGTACAGACAAATAGTCCTCCGAAATTTCTAGATTTTAGTAAATCCTCAATTTTCATTTCACACGCACAAACACCAACCGCAGGTACACCTCGCTCCGGACTCGTCTAGCCTCTCTTACTTCAAAGAAAGGGTAAAGGTGCTTCTTCGTTTTAAGGACTTGAGTGACATCAATTACAAATTAATTGTATTCATAGTTAAGTTCTGTCTGAAGTTTAAAAGATGATGTTTCTTTGTCTTGAGTAGTAGGGGCCACTGCGGAGTCGTAATTAACTGCTGATTTTGTGAAACAAAGGATCAGCATTGTAACTAGATCTGCTGACTGTAAGTACGTTTGAAGTTTAACATGTTGAAAGTTGTAAAGTATGAAGAATGTGTAATGTGAAATGTCCATGTGTTAGGTTCTTTCCTTTATTAAATGTGACGTAAATGTGTAACGTTTTTGTTTGTGAATGATCCATCCAGGATTGTAGCTCAAGGCAAAGGATCCAGTGACCTGTGAACCTGGTACAAGTTCCGTCAGAAGCGGATCTCGGAGCATCAGCTGGTCAGTTTGTCATCCGTAATCATCACCCCAGTAGATTCTAACCTAAGAAAGGTCAGTCCAGTTCCATTCCTTTTGCTTATACTAACTAAAAGACATTTGATGTACATTGATACAGAAAATATCAAACCTCCTCCGTTAATTTTAAAACTTGTTATTTTAAGGATCTTCAAAGATGTCTTCCTCACATTCCAAATCGGATGTCGAAAGCTGGGATACAGAATCATCGGCAGACAGCAGTATTGCTGCAGATGTAACGGATATTAGTGATTCAGGGCACCATATTGGACTCTGGAGAAAGTTCCAGATGTTTCTGCAAGCCATTATCCCGAGATTTCGTCAAACAACAATGTGGACAAAGTTCCAGATGTTCCTTCAAACCATCTACCCGGAACTCCCAGGACAAACGAAGAAATTTCAGATACAGAACAGAATGGAAAATTTGATGAGAGAAGCGTCCGAGAAAATGGAAAATGAAGATGATATAGATGCTAACAGCTCGCGTGAAGAAGGCAATGGTCAGTTGGCAGTTCAGGAATTGTTACGAGATTATTTAACTCAATTAGAACAGGAGATGCAAAACGATGCAGGGCACAGTACAGCACTATCGGCAGATACCGGTCCAGACAGTACCCGTTCTACTATTAACGAAGTCGTTGTGGATGATATGCCTGCCATCGATAGCAGTAGCCTTAATGAAAAAGCAGATGTTGAATTGTCCATTTTAAATTCAGACGCCGGAACCTCAACCCAAATATCCAAAACTGACTCAAATAGCAAGACTGATGATGAACAAGCTAGGCACAGCAACAGACTTTATAATATTCAACAATGTTATGTTGAAATCAGTGTTGTGGATGAATCCATGGCTTCCGATGTTGAGATTTTGTCGACTAAGAATGTGAAAAGCGGTACCGACAGGATGGATGCTACCACCACTAATGACCCTTCAACTTCTTCAACGATCTCCACCAGGTCTGGACCTCGCCAACCCTCGTCAGCCTTTCGAAGAAAAATTCATCGTCCTGCGAGAGGATCCCGAGGTTCGTTTTTTTAACTCGACTATCGTTATCTTTCTCAAACCCAACACTTTCACCTGCATGTTTCTAGTCAAGTGTCTTCTTGCCATAAAGATTGTCCTTAACTTTCATAGGTCTCACCATGTTTCCAAATACCTCCGACTCATTCTAAATAGACCATGAAACTTTTTAACATTACAGCTCCTCAGAAGCCGACAAAGCGGCTGCAAGAAAAATGTCGTTGCCCCGAGTGCCCAACCAAATACAACCGGTATGGCCACTTGCAAATCCACATGAAGACGAAGCACAATTGGGGACCGAGAAAATGGGACGGTACAAAAAATTACTATTATCATAGCATATCAAAATCATGAATATCCTCAAATAATTTTGTTAACATGTTTTGTAGCTCTAAAACTGCAGCTCCAAACTGCAGCCACAGAAGCTCCAGCATATTCTTCGAGTGATGAACACGAACATTGACGGGAAGACGAAAATCATGTCCACGATGACGGCCTTCAAGCGGATTGGCAGGCGCTACTCAAACATTGTCCTTAAAAATGTCTGCTTGTTTTTTTTGGAACAACGTGTAGCAGTTCGTAGTTGTAATATAGAAGTTTGTCATAGCATTACTTGTTTGTAATATTTTTTATAATTCAGATGTTAGACTATTTCAAATCGGATAGCCGGTTTTTATATGTTGCAACTTATGTAGAGGTGTAAATATTTCTGGTCGGGAGTAAAATAGGACCGATGACTAGAAACGCCAACCGGCAGCATAGCAATTGCCACTACTACCAAGTAACACTTATAATAAATGATAGTCTCAACATGCTGTCCCTCACCCAAATAACTATCTTTACCGACTTTCGTATGATGTGATTCGGACTGCTTGACGATAAGCATACTTCATATATAGTCTCGACTTTTACTCCCTGAGAGTTGTCAGTGGTGTGTTAAATGAACGTGACCTCGCTTGAATATAATTGACATTATATACAACAGCTAGCTATTACTATGCATAAATGAAATTTAATTGCGAGAAAGAAGTTTTGGTTCTTGTCATCGTAGTTGTGGTGTAGTTGTTATCGTAGTAGTCATTTCTGATATTCAATTATTCAACAAACTAGCAAAATTCATGGACTTCTGTGTCCAATTTATCTTTAGCCACAAGTTTTACTTCGCTTGCCTATACTGTAAACCAAATTAGCTTGGAATGGGATGAAAAAGGGTCCCGTTTCTGTGGCAAGTGCATTTGTCTGCTTAGGAAACTGACTGATGATAACAAAATCGATAAGTAAACCCTCGGATGATTTGCATTTAAGGGAGCCCTGGCCTAGAACTCTGAATATCTGGAGGTTGGTTTGGTTCACTCACCCAGTTAGCTATCGTTGAGTCGTCATGGCTTGATGACTAATGCAGAAAGATAAAACGCGATGGATTTTTATTTTAATGTGACACATCCAATTCCACAACCAGCTATTTCATTTCGTAGGCACAAAAGCATTTTGAAAGATAACTAAGTCCCTTAAGGCATCATTACAGTATTTCTATATTATCGTCACCATCTGTCCGATATCGTACTATAAACGTTTGCATGTCAGAGTCAGTTTTTTTTTCTGAATCTATCTTTAAAATATAATCCCGAAAATATTCCGACTCTATTTGATTTAAACATTTTAAAATCCACACTCTGATAATGAAATGAGGCATTCCGACATTAAGCCAATTAAATAACTGATGTAACTATAAAAGTGATCTATGTTAATAGAAGATACTTGCAAATTGCAATATCTCTACGACTGCAAATCCTCCTGTATGCTATTAATGGGGCTGTGCGTAGCAGGGCTCCATATGGCCGAATCCATTTCCTTCTGTAGTTGTAATGATTACTTTTGAAACCCAATTAGTAGAAACGTAGAAATGGATAGGCAGTGTTAATTGCCTATTAGACGACGGGGTAATTGCAATCCATGTAGCTCCGGTTACTACTTACCTTGTACATACTTTGGGATGTGATAAGTTAGCTCCATAACGAAAAGACAGTACAAGGAGAAAAATAGATGAACATAGAATTCCTTCTCATTTCATTACACAAGTATATCGCCAATTCGCCAAGATTTAGTACACCTAGATATAAGATTGGAGCATTCACACATGCATGTCATATAAATATCATTGGAGGGACTACTACCATACTACAGCTCCTACTTTTAAATAATATCTTGACAGCTGTCCTAAATGATCTTAAAATTCTCGTCAGAAAACTTTCCCAAAACGTATACACGGCCTTTTGGATGTCAAATGGTAATTTATTTCACTACCTATGCATCTGTATTTATGGAATGATAATGAATGCATTATTTATAAATAAATTTGGTTTCCAACACAGAATAATTCGTTGTCAAATTAACACCGTCCACATTTTATTGGCCTCTCAAATCGCAGAACCAGTAAAAGTATAA
>JAQFZA010000256.1:0-33632 GCA_034695115.1 Desoria olivacea
CTTACATACAAGAATATCAAACGGCGATGGTGGCTTTCTTGATAGCATTGATTCTTTTGTACTGGCTTTAGCTCAGTTTTTCTTTTGAACTGTTGAATAATCTCACGATTCCTATAGTCACGATTGTTGATCATGTCATAATACGTTAACTAGACTATATCCTATTGTACCTATATGGACGATTGAATACAAAATCAATGACGGCTTTAATGACCATGAAAATGCTTGATTTTCAGATGATGAGAATCTTGATATCCTGAAGGTGTTAAAGGTAAATTTGTTGATCAATGAAAATGGACCATCTCATCATACCGACAAGTATGATCTCATGCTCACGACGGAAGAGGATCCGAAATTGGTGGTTCGACGAGGCCAGGAATTTTTCACATACATTTATTTTAATCGACCGTACAACAAAGATAAAGATGGGATTTCATTTGTCTTCTCTGTTGTCGGTATGTATTAATTATTAAAAATTCAGTATTAGAAAGCCATTGACCAGCATAAAGTCTACATAAGTATAATGGAAATTCCCATATACGATTATCCAACCTAATTATTTAGACGGAAAACCATCTCTATCCCACGGAACCCTAGTTGTAGTCCCTCTCCTGACCAAAGGAAGTCTATTCTTCCAGAAGGCCCCTTTGTGGAACGCTTTCATCGAAGACATTGAGGATAAGAGAGTGAAAGTTCAGGTAAATGCCGAGTATTGAAAACTCTAAATACTCACTTAATATGATCCATGCTTAACAAGAAGCTTGTGCACTGTTAATTTTTAAATGAACACCTGGGCATTAATGTAGTTTAAGACCTCGCCCAATTGTTCTGTGGGAAAATGGAAGATTGCAGTTGATACCAAATTAAAGGAAGATCAAACGGCTGTAAGCTATTCTTTTAAGAATCCTGTTTACTTGCTGTTCAACCCTTGGAGCTCAGGTTAGACATTTCAATGTAGATATAAAAGGCTTTTCAGTTCGACGATTGTGATGCAAATGGGTTCCAAATAGCAATAATGGCTGTTAGCTCTCAGAGGAACAAAAATCTGAAAAGGAGGCGATAACCTCTCATTACTTCATTAGTTTATGATTTAATGATGGGCGTTTTAAATGAGAGATTCGACGTTTTAATGTTTGTTCCGCTGATGGTGATTGCATAGAGACAGTTTGGTTTCGTCTTTGTAAATAAATACTGAAACTAAATTATCTGCCCATGTACACATCGCTTCTCTGCAAGGAACAAGATTTGCCAGCTGTAATTTCTTTAAATTGTGCAAAAAGGAAGAACGGAATGATTTTTATTGTTTTTGATGTGGGTAGATGATGAAGTTTACATGGAAAATGAAGAACTTCGTAATGAATGCATATTAGAAGACACCGGTTTGATATGGCGAGGGAGTCACAACAGACTTCGTCCCACACCGTGGGCCTACTCACAATTTGAGAAAGATGTTCTCGATTGTGCTCTGTACGTACTTAGTGGACCAGGTCACCTAAGTTCTACCGCACGTGCCGATCCTATTCGGTGTGCCAGAGCGATTTCTGCAGCTGTATGATCATGAATACAAAAAATAATCGGTGGAATTAAAAATCCTAAGTGGCTTTCTTAAACGCCTGTAACTTTCTTCCGTAGGTAAATTCTACAGATAATGACGGCGTAGTAGAAGGGAATTGGTCTGAAAAATTTGACGGAGGCGTTCCACCAACAAAATGGACCGGAAGCTTAAAAATCATAAGGAAGTACTTTTCTACCAAAAAGCCAGTAAAATTCGGACAATGTTGGGTGTTTTCTGGAGTCGTAACTACAAGTATGAATGATTGTTTAGAATACTTTGGTAATCCATGGGTGTTGTAATCGAAATAATAAAATTGGTCTGTGTAGTATGCAGAGCTCTTGGAATTCCTTCCAGGCCGGTTACCAACTATCAGTCTGCCCACGACACTCAAAGTTCGATAACCGTTGACTACTTCTTAGACGATGATGGCAAAGCTGTCGAATCCCTAAATACTGACTCTGTCTGGTATTGAATGCTTAATTTATGAAGGGAAGCCAGTAGCATCATATACGAGAGTAACCGTCCTTCGTCGACGAAGGACTCATACGTGTACTCGTACATGCAGTAGGATGATCTCGAAACTACATTAATTTTTATTTTTCGGTATGTATATAGGAATTTCCATGTTTGGAATGAGGTTTGGATGCGTCGCCCCGATTTAGCAGACGATTCAGACCTCAAGAGTTATGCAGGTTGGCAAGTAATTGATGCTACGCCACAAGAGAAGAGTGATGAAATGTACCGCTGTGGTCCAGCCGCTGTTCATGCAATACGGAGAGGAGAAATCAAGCGTCCTTTCGACGGACCCTTTGTTTTCAGTGAAGTTAATGCAGATAAGGTGTACTGGCATTATAGGGGTGTTAATCGTCCGTTAAAACTACTGGGAAAGAAAGAGGATGCGTAAGCGATTCAGTCATTTCGATTTTTTTTGCTGTATTGCCAAACAAGTTTGAAGTATATATGTGTGGCTTTACTTTTAGAATCGGAATGTTAATTAGCACAAAAGCGATTGGAAAATTTGAGCGAGAAGATATAACCGACACATATAAATACCCGGAAAGTATGTGCAACACGTACCTATTCTTAATGTGTTTTTATATGAATTATAAAACAGCCTCTATATAATGTGTAATTTAAAATGACTATGACAATGTACAATAGAATCATCTGAAGAAAGAGAGGCTTTGATCAATGCACTAAAACTAAGTGAAAGTTTGTTTAGCCGCTATTACTTAAATGAAGATTTTAATGACGTCCGATTCGATTTTGAATTGAGAGATGACATTGTCATTGGATCATCGTTTAGGTATGATTCTAGATAATAGTATGAGGAATTGACAAGTATGGGTTTAAAACTGATGTTTTAAATTCTAGAGTCATCCTGACAGTAACCAACGTAAATCCCGATAAGGATTATGATGTCTCTGCCTCACTCAGAATTGACACTATGCTGTACACGGGGAAAGTGAAAGCAGAAGTTAAAAAAAATATATTCAAGGTTAAAATCGCAGCAGGTTCAGGTAATTGTCTTAATTGGTTTAATGCAGTTGATCCATCGATTAATTTCCAATGAACTAAGACTTTTTTCTCTTTAATCTGCAGAGGAAGAATTATCATTGGAAGTCTCGTATGACGAATACGCATCAAAACTTTGCGATCAATGTGCATTCAACATTGCTTGTCTAGCAAACGTAGATGAAACCGATTTTGAATATTTCGCACAAGACGATTTCAGAGTACGAAAACCAGATATCAAGTTTGAGGTATGTGTCTTCTGTGTTGAGATAAATCTCAAATTAGGTACTATATGAATACTTTTGTACTGGTATCAGATTTACGATGGAGAGGAAATTACAGTGGGTGAGCCATTTTCCGTAACGGCAACATTAAAAAATCCGTTACCAGTGCCGTTAACGAAATGCCAGTTCTTAATTGAAGGACCGGGCTTGGGTGAACCGTTGAAAGTGAAGATCAAAGAGTAAGTCCTACTTTTATAATTATGACATAGGCTGCTATAAAAATCGCCAGGCAACTTATACTTTTTTTATGGGTTTGGTCAGGACGGTGCAACCTGGAGAAGTTGTGACAGCCGATTTTGAGCTGACGCCTAAAATTGCAGGAGATAAAACGATTTCCGCAAAATTCAATTCCAAAGAACTAGTTGATGTTGATGGATTTACAACTATCGTTGTAAATCCAAGTAATGAAATACCATTAACACCTTAAATTCCCACATTGTAGGAGACAGTCGAAACAGCAACATGACATAAAAATACAAAATATTTTCTAACCAATAATTTACAAACTTTTTCATGATTTTTTAAACAAATAACCTATCGTGCAATAAAGTACAATAAGTATTTTAACCAGTTTTCACTTCGGTAACTGAATAGAGAACGAAAAGAGCTTCTCGACCTAGAACTTAATATGACCTAGAAGTGTGCTGAAATTCGATCGATTTCCATCAAATCTTCAACTATTTCATCTATCTTACTACCTATCTTCCTACAAACTTCTAACTTTTCCTGCCAAGGAAGGCTAAGGAATTCCCAGACGAGATCACCATCGATAACACTCTTTGCAGGGTTTCCCACTGTACGGTCGTCTGCATTCAAAGTTCTACACAAAAGTATATAAGTTACAAAACTGGTTATAACTCATAACGAAATCATTTCTGCTAATTTCCACAATACCTAAAAGCCTTTGGATTGAGAGCAGCTCGATGCGGAAGGTAGCTATTGAGAACATTTTGTAGCATAGACAAACGGCGGTACGTTCTCTCGGAAATGGGAAGCAAGTACCCCAGGCCTCCATCCAGCGTTGCATAGAACGAAACTTGTCGTTTTTCTATGGCCAATGTATTTCGTTTTGTTGTGGATGGGTCAAGAACTTTGCACTTAACACGAACAAATGTTGTCACATTCTGGCCAAGGTGAAAGTCCGCTTTTCGTATTAACCGTTGACCTACGCGACAAAAAAACATGAGTAGACATCTCAATTTCTGCAGAATATAATATAAGTTTAACACAATTGTGAGCATACCTCCAAAACTTTCTCGTGCTTGAGGCTGAAACATGTAAACAATGAAATTTCTATCCTTATCCGAAGCAATCATGCCTAGCTGTGTATTATCGATTAGACAACCGATTCCATAAACCTCCAAAGGTTTGAAATCCTACACGTAAAAAATAGTATTAATTTAACAACTCACACTTGAAGATATATAGACAATGAAATTACTTACTCGTGAAACAACGGCCAACGTTCTATGCTTCTCTTGGAATCTCAACAATGAAACAGATTTATACACGTCTGCAATGTATATGAGATTTTTCACACTGATCATTTGATGAATGTAAATTGAGGTATCGATGAACGCAATGCCAACCAAGTCGTTGTCTTTCAACTGCCACAGGTAAAGCTAAACAAAATATATTAATGTACTTGATGCACTCAGTTAACCTTATTAGGCATACCTAATTTAGATTGTAAATATTCTGAAAATTTTCGGAGTACCTTCTGGCCAACTGCTGCACAAAGAAAGCCCATTACACTGGTCATTGCTGTTACTGGTCCTTTGTGTTCTTTAGTATGAAGAACTTTGCATTTGTTTTTTGTCAGCGGTAGACCGGGTTCCGGTTCGACTTCGATGACATCGACTATCATTATTCTGCCTCTGCTAGTCGTATCCTCTCCATAAGAATAACTTGTGCCAGCGGCCAAGTACCCTCTCAAACCGGTTCGAGATCCTTCGTAAGCTAGATCAACAACCTTAAGACAGAGTATGTTTTCGAAGGGTTCCATTTCCTGGGCAGTATCCGGGATTACCTGAGAAATTCAATAAACGTCAATGTGCATTGGCGGACAGCGGTAGAAATAGTACTGCTTTAAAGAATATCCTGAAATACCTCCCATGTTGCTGAGGAAAATAGTTGAATACTGTAGTTCTCTCTTATTGGCATAGGAAATCGCTCGTCCTTTTGCTCTTCAATAAATTCCTAAAATAATTGCGAATTAACTCAATCAAATTATTGATTAAAGCTGATTGGGCACATACAATTTAGTAACTATATAGGCTTTACCTTCTCATCACCCGAAACACGACAAATTTTTGTAGAAAATTCCGCCGTGCTCAAAGCCACAACGTAAGTTTTTGATTCAATGTGATATACAACGAAATGAGCTGTGCATCTCAACGGAACCTTTCGTATTGGCCATGGTGCATCATAGGAAAGGTGCTTAGGTAGCATACAAATCCGGAAGTCATAGTCTGCATTACAGTAGATGAATCCTCCTTGTGGACAGTTGGGATTGTTGAATGGTGCAAAAGCTAAAATCTTTGAGTCTATTCCCATAGGATGAAATCTTAGCTGTCCTGTTGTTGTCATAAATACCCAGTGTGGATAAGGGCCACAAATGAAAACCTAAAAATCAACACATTATATTATACATAAACAAGTGGTACGTTTTGTTAAGTGCCACGTAAAATTTAAATTCTTACCCCGGCATATCCCCCAAGGTAAGGGAAGTGTCGAAAATGATTTTTGATGGATAAAGCAAATGATAGCTCTTTAGTTGGTCCTTTTGTTTTCGTCCTATTTAAAAGATAATCATAATATTGGACGCTATAATATTGAAATTTGAAATGAAGAACATGAGTGTGATAAAAAAAACTTACGATTTCCTCTCTCGTAGAATAAGATTATGCTTAATTTTTGAGAATCTAAGCTTTAATACATCTTCGTAAGAGTCTTCATAATAAGGATACGCTTCATACAAGTAAAAATCTTCTCCAACACGCGCAAATAACATAGGCCGGCGATTCAGATATCCCAGCCCAACCAGAAGGAGCTCGTGGATAGCAGGAAGCGATTCATCGTCCACCCTATATAATGGATTTAATAAATTCTAGTTGCAGATTCTAATACAGGATTAGGTATGTATTTACTCATTGAAGATGGTTGAATAAGTCTTACCCAACGTGTTTGAAATCTTGCCTCTGCGTAGTATGGCCCATAATTCTAGGGGTAGTAGCAAAATCAACGACTCCCATTCGTAGCTGAAGATCCGGTAGTGTATATATTTCCAAAGCTCCTGTTTCTCGAGCAATTACTAGCCAGTGAGTAGACAATATTATTTGCTGCCTTTGTCGGTTTCTTCTCCACCATCTGGAGGTATTTGCTGACTGTTTTTGCTTGAAATTAGCATCAGCAGCGTCTGGATTACCGTATAATAGCTCTTCTTCATCTCGCAATTCTCTGAAGAGTCAAAATAGCATTCAATTAAAACTCACGTAATAATTTTACAAACGGAAGATATCTTACTTTTTAATTTTCGTAATTTTAACAATTTGCTCTTCTGGAGAATCGTCAGACGGGGACTTCGTGGTGAATAAACCACTAAAGTCACAGTAGCTTGAAAGCGCAACGATTTTTGATTTCTAAAAACATAGAATAAATATTTTTGAGCGTTTTGGATTAGTTTTTGACAAAAAGTATTAAGTGAACTTTTGATCTTTATATTCGAACCTTATGGAGTTGAGTCAAGTTTACAACTAGGCGTTCACCAACAAAAGTTAGTAAAACTACATGCCCTTCTTCCGTCAGTAAACTAACATAGGGGTCAGAGGTAGAAGCATAGATTATGTCGGAAGTAAGGTCTAAATCAACCTTTTGTATCTCCTGGTTATCATTCAGCAGGACCACTCCATCTTTATAAACCTTTTAATATATCAAGGAAAATTGAATTACATATAACTGCATACCGCGGCATAAATCAATAAAAGTACTGTATATATATTTATCTGACTTCACACAAACCTGCACAATGTATTTCATGTTTCCAATATTTGATACATGAACAGTGTGTGTATCTGTCTTGAACCCGGTGTTATGAATTTGGTTGATGTCTTCACCTGCTTGCAGAATCTAGATCATAAAATTTAGCATGTTAGTTATACTGTTATAACATTTAGCCACAGCTATATAACTTACAATTGTCTTGGCCTCTTGAGAAACCACAATTAAGCCATGGTTTGTCAAACCGTTTGGCAAATATAATGTCCAAAGGTCCTTCAAACCGTGAATTGGAATCGTTGTGACGATATGTGGACGAATAGAACGCTGAAGAACACAGAGTGCTCCATTCTTTCCATGTCCACTGGTGGTCACCAACTCCAGGTCTGGGTCTTCCAATGCAGTAAAATCGTCGGACAAGAAAGGCGGTTCACCCAAGGTCATAGTCCCACATGGACCTACATTGAGTAAGCTGTCACAGACCTGTAAAATGATAAGCGGTGGATTTATTTATATTTAGACGGTGTAATCAGTACGTAAAAACTAAAAACAACAACAACAAATGAATCATTAAGACATACGTCAAATTGGTATGTAGTAATAACGAAATGCGTTCGTTTTTCACTGCCATACACTTCAACTTCTTCTTGATCCATTGCCATTCGAGATCGTTTGACCTTAACCACCTCGTCGTCGTCATCATCTTCTAAATCAAACTCTTCGATTTCTTTTTCGCCATTTTTTTCCCCGTTTACTTCCTCGTTTTGTTCAATTATTTCTCTTATTATGCCCTTGTCACTTAAGCGAAGAAGTAAAGAATTCCCTAATCTTGAACCAAGGAACACATAATCATTGTCGCAGATTAGCATCTGAAAAAAAACATAGGTACATAACAGAAATTGTAATATAATTTATTTTCTCTATTTGTTAACTCGACAGTCGACACTTACGCAAGATGTTAAAACAGATGAAGCTGCTTTATCGAAGTGAAACCCCCGTACACTTGTCATAGCATCTAGTAGTAGGGTAAGCGAATAAAGCTCACCGCCTTTCAAAGACAATATTACTTTATCGTGCGATAGGAAATCAGCTTGGGCACAGTCAAGAGTAATGACTACATCCTCTTGATCCTCTGTTTCACAAGTAAATCAAGTTAGAACAATTTAGAATCTAAAATCTATGCAATAGACGGTCACGGTGTTCAATATTGACTTACTCAGTGGGAAGTTGGTAGCTTTTCGGGCAATGCTATTTAGAGCTACCGCATATGGTGGTACACTCTGATTAAGATATAACAAAGAATTCTGAGCCATCACTAAGACCCCTCCAATCGGCTTGGGAACTGCAAGGACTTTACAACAGTCGTAAGGAAGATGACTAACAGTCCAAATGCATGGATGCACCTTCTGAGAGACATTTAGGGATACAGCAACTAAGGCACACGTATCCTGCCTTACTGAAACCCGCCTTTAAATACAAATACACGTCAATTAAAACTCAGATGCCGTTTAGATCATAGAATATATTGAGTTTATAGCACTTACCCAACATAGGTACGGATAGGTTCATAAATGAAAACAATAGTGGGTTCATAATATCCATGAAGAAATTTAAAATCGATGACATTATCCACTTTTTCCTCTAACTCCCACAGATCGATTGTGTACGATTTTAGCTGAGGAATCCGATTTAGGCTTGCAGTGTTGGGCTATTGGAATAGATTAAATTATATTCCAAGAAAAAATGATAATGAGATAACGATAAAACAGATTTTGAAATTTTCAATTCAAAACTAAACCCTCCTAAGAACGCACCTTGACATCAGTATTTTCGCTCAAGTGCTCTTCGAATACGCTGTCTCTTCTCAAAAACGGAATGATAACCAGTTGTCTACCGAAAGTTAGCAGAGCTGCACACCGACCTTCAGGATCCACCCGTAGAATACTGTTTGTTTTCAATAAGCATCCACCCTACAAACAGTAGATATCAAAACGGTCAAAAATTAAGAAATTAATCATTCTCAAATCATGTCCATACGACTGCCGGTTAACCGCCATCACCTTTAAATCTTCTGTTTCGAAATAGTGTACGGATATCGTTCTTAAGTCATGTGTATCTGGATCGTACTCAACGATAGCTAACTTAGCATCTTTGAACGCAAGCAGAAGGGCATCCCGAGCCAAACTAAGGGGCATGGTTTCCATTGCAATTATTGTCCCACTGAATCGATACTCCCCCATGCATTCCAACTTCATTTTCGGAGGCTTGGATTCATCTGTAATTTAAAAGCACAAATATGACATACCAACTTCAAACTTTGAACTAATTCAATTACAAATTTGTAGCATGTTCCAAATATTTTTTTATACAAATAATTAAATAAATTGTGATTTCATGTTTCCCAAATCACAAATTCTCAATAAATAAAAGCGTCAACGTTGCCGTTAAACTCATTACACATTACCTTGAACAGTTTCGTAAGGATCAGGAACAAACCGAAAGACCCGAATCAGATCCGCACCCGAAACCACCAGATTCTTCTCCCGTCTGTCAAAAAAGTAGCAGTAGGAACACATCTCCACCCCCGTGGGAGGGTGGACCTCTTTGTTTATCGAAAACATTATCCCTATGTCCTACCAATGAAGCGGATTACACGTTTACAAGTCCTCAATTAATGTTACCAATTCTAAAACATATTCACGATGAAACAAAATTTCTATTGTGTATTAGGTACATGTCCAAACTTTACACTCAAATATTGAAGATACAGTTTTCTTTCTGGCTGCAGAGAAAACTGAAAAACTAGAAACACCGCAAGTGTGAAGTAGTGAAGTGTGAAAAGTGAATGATTTCGATGGTGGTGGTGGACGAAATTGTTTTGAACTGCAGTAGCTATGCCGCTCCTCCAGTCGTCCTACAGTCATTTCCACCTCCATTCACCCCAATTTCATTACCCGGACTTTGTTGTCGTTGCTTTCATCTCTCTTTCCCTATGGATCCGAACTACGGATTTCATCCGATAATAAAAGTAACAAAGAAAGTCATAAGTCCAAATCCTAACCTAAACTTCCTTCAAAAGTTGACCATTATTGATCACAAAAACTATTTTGCTCTTTAAAAGTCGTTTAAAAGTCAAAATGAAGTACCTAAAGTCAATCTTTACTGGATAAGGATGCATAATATAAAAAGTTGCAAACAGAAAATCTATAATAATTTTATTGAGGTAGAAACCGTAATTAATATGTTAATTGAGCAGGCACGTATTCAACACAATTATAGACAAGAAAAGTACAACAATCTGAATTGGAGTAAATAATTACAATAATTTCAACTTTATTTTTAACCTGGTTGTTGTAATTTAGTACATTTGGATGAACGTAAAATAAGGAAACGCTTGCATTGTTTATGCATAGTTTATTGAATAAGATGGTAAATGTTACTGTAATTAGCTACTTACTACCTAATTGAATGAGCCTCTTAAAAATGAAATTATACTTACAAAGCAAAAAGTCTCCACATAGTTCCTACATCTCATCAAAGCTTACCCACGATATTTTACCAGTTCACAGTTGGAAAATGATTAAAAATACAAGACTACTTTTTATTGATGAATTAAAGCTGTGAAAAACAAATACTTGAACGTTAAAATGTAATCAACGCAATCAAATTAGTTGTTACATTCTATAGGTGGTGCCTTTCCCTTTAGAAATTACAGTTGACTAAACGGTAGCTTCTTCCTGCAAAACAGTGGAACGAAATATCGTGTATTACAATTACAATTCATGACATTTTACAAATTGAGACATAGTTTGAGTAGATATTTAAAGAGGAACCTCTTTAGTCTCTCCCTTAGCACAGGGCTCGTAGGCATACTCCTTGGTTGCAGTTCGTTCTGGTGCTCTGAAAGCGTTATGATACAATAGCCCAGCCACGGCTCCACCACCACACGGACCCATCTTATCAAGAAATTAAAAATATGAAAAAGCATACCAAAATTAACAAAATCAAAATTCACTTTCGAAAAAGTACCCAGTAAATCCAATGTTCAGTCCATATTGAGGTTATCACGGCTGGGCCAAATGTCCGTGCAGGATTCATTGATGAACCAGTAAACTTTATAGCTGCTAAATGGCATGCAGTAATTGAGAGTCCGATTGCGAGGGGAGCAGATCCCTTTAAATCATCTCTGTTTCCATCACACACTCCGAAGACAGTTAAAACTAAAAAGTTATTTAGGTTTTGGATTAATCAATTTGTTAAACACCAAATACTGCAATGAATATTATTATGGACGTTATGATGGTTTACCTAATACCAAAGTAATTATAAATTCAATCCCTAAAGCTTGAGAGACTCCAAGCGCTGGGTTTGGCACAGTCATTCCTAGATTTCCTTGAACAGCTTCCGGTGTAAATGACTATTGAATTAAAAATACGAGTGTTTTAATCTATGCTAAGAGAAACTGGCCCTGCAGAGTTGATGCAAAATCGTGGAAGACTTACTTTTAGGATTGCCGAACCGGCGATGCCCCCCAAACACTGGAAGATAATGTACAACGTAGCTTTGATAGGTTTCATCTTCCCAGCAACTAGCATACCGGTTGTGACGGCTGGATTTATGTGGCACCCGCTGATATGGCCGATTGTTTGAGCCATTGTTGCAACTGGAGACCCGAATACAAATATTACAGTTCAAAATATTAAATCCATAAAATAGATTTTCTATTATGGAGTAATATTTATTTTTGTGTAGTCGGGTAATGCATGCTATTACTAACCTGTGATTCCAAACGCAAGAGAAATTTGAACAATAGTTGGTGCATGGTCGTCCCCCCAACTCAGGCAACTTCCACATCCGACAAATACTGCAAAAAATTGGTTACACTTCAACTTTACTTCTAAGGTCAGTTAGCTTAGCTTAGCTTTTTAAACTATTACCTAAAATCAAAGTCCCCAAGAATTCAGCAAGGAGGGCCTTCCAGATGTTTTTATCCTTCATGATTTCTGTGAGACCGGACATTTCGCTGAAATTAAATCCCATCTAAAAATACAATAATCCAAAATTACGTTACTATAATAAAAAAAAGGCATACTGTCAAGCAGATCATGAAGAACCTGACTAATTCAGTTTACTTAAGTAATATGTTCAAAAAAGCTACAGAAACGAAACCCAACTTGAAAGATCGTAATCATATTTATACGTTTATACGTTCTTTGATTGACTAATGCGGCATTAAATATTACCAAATTCTCTTAAAATTGGAATAAACTACATGAAAATGTAACAGAAACGCACAACTAGATTTAACAAATATGATAATTCATTAAGCCTATATTAATGATAACCAATTAATAGTTACTTTCGTAGCCTTACAAATCCTTGTTAATTTTCTATCCCAGTTTTTCAACTTTTTGCAGTTTATTCTTTCTTTCTTTGGAACTAAATTGTTATATAAACTGACAGGCAAGGGTTGGGAGAATTATTATGTGGAAAAGGCAGACGGTTACTAACTAACATGTCCATCATTCAATGATAACCATTTACAGTAATAGTGAGGTTCTTTCATTTAAATGGCATCTACGGAAATGTTAATTTGTAATTGGTGAGGTTTCAATTGTGTGAAAATAGTTGCAACTAAATTTTTAGTTTTACATTTTAGAATGCTCACTGTTGACGAACCCTTTAAAATAAAGCAATACGCTGCCTCCCAGAAAACCTCATTAAATTTCCATAAATGAATCTTTGAATAAAAATGTATTGGCTAAGACGACGACCGGGCCGGAACGACCGATTCTACCTACCCTATAGACAGTTAGTTCTCCCTAATAATCTTTTATGTTGAGTGGCCACCAAATACATTTGTGTTCCTATGTTTATTGCAATAAGTCCACGTACCTTATTTACGTAAAACAAATTAAAACCTGAACTATGAGCTCTTCTTCCAACAAAGTACAAAATTATGCGAATTGTCCTTCTTCGAATATTTTAGTTTTAATTAAGGCTTGTTTTCTACTCACACCGTATTCTCGTCTGGTCCAAAAAAAGTTAAGTTAACCCGAAAAAGCAATTGGTGATGCTGATGATATGATCTGAGCACGAAACCAGACGGATAATTAAGACCAAGCTACAAGCACAAGTAAAACACTAATACTCTCTCCCTGACTACTTCAAACTGATCCAAATAATTATACTGTTTGTGGTTTTGTCCTCGTAAGTTCAATTCCACCCTTGTTTATTTTGGACTATGCCATGCTTATGTTAAGAAGACTTCATATTTACCATGCCGGGTTCATAGAAATAAGATAAACTAGAGGAGACAGTTATATGTTAGGCCAGTTGTGTCACTTCACATCGACATCAACGTCATTGGCTGGCGTTGCGGAGATGACAATTTGCATGACAAATATTATTGTGTCCTTCATCAGTGGGCTTCATTCAACTAATCCATTTGTAAACTTTCAAACAAGCTAGCATAAAAACCCGATGCTTTATCAGTCCTAATTCATCAGCATATGCAGCCTAAAAATATATCCAGTCGAAATCACATTTAAATGTAAAATATATTTTACTTTGTATTGGAATGCAACCAAGGGAGAATTTTATGAGGCGTGTGTTCATTTTAAAACCGACACGCATCTTTATCTGCATTCGATTCATCTCCGTTTTCGTGCTGAGTAAGTAGAATATGACAGTAAAGGAAGATAAACATCTACCCCAAAAATGTCACCAAAATTGTACAAATGCCAACATTCACGTTGTTACAATAATATTTGTGGAAGTCTGATTGTGTCAATATAAATCGGAGGCCTGAAATTCCTCCGTATTGTATTGACAATTATTCAAGTAAAAAACTGAGTGATGGCAAATATTTGGCGTTGATATCAAGAGATAAGTCCCATTACGTATGACAATTGAATTACCACCTTCCCTCCCAAGCGAACAGATTACCTAGAAAGAAAATCGACCGATTCATCATCATCGATTATATTATTACCTCACCTGTTGTCAATATTCCATGTAATAGTGTAGTCAGCCTAATCCCAGATCACCCAATCACCCTCATTAAATACTTATCTACTTAACTCACAGACCACAACGTCCTCGGATACTCTTGAACCTTATATGGAGAAATTACAATTCAGTTTTTTGTGAACTGAACCTACCTATTTTGTATTTTTTTGAATTCCATATGCATACTTGAAGATGAGTTAGATGAACAAAAGTTTTTTTTAAAAAAAGATTTGCTTTGCATGAAATTAGAATGATTTTATCTATAGTTTTGAACACGATACTAGTTATACGAGAATGCTAGAAACACTATGCGTAACTCTTACTACCTTGGCACTTTGGCAGGCGTACCTCCCAAGAACAATCCGGCAACAACAAGTGTCGATTCATCGTTATAATTTATTCAAAATGTTCAATAAGTCCATCATTGTCAATGAATCAGCATCTTGAATCTAAAATCTCAAGTTGCAAAGGAAGGAGATTTTCGTATGAGATATTTATAATCTGAAGTTTATGATATACGTACTTAATTTTATATACCACAGTCCTAGTACTCTGATCTGTGTGATATATGAGTCAAGAATTAAATGCAAAATCACGATATGGTGGCCTAGCAAGGTGCGTACTATTTGTTCAATGAATGAAGGCTGAACGCACTTTTCTATAGTCAGCAGATTATACAACTTTTAGTTGCTAGTACATCAAGAAAACATCTCAATTTAGTTATTAAATTGATGAAACGGAATGAATATTCCGTTTTCAACCTTGATGTCTAATGTATTTCTCAAACATTATTTAATAAGGTATATCATGGCTTAGATACTGCATCAATGTAGAATTTGCACTTACATATGAGCAAATGGTGCTAGTTAAATAATCAACCCCGTCAATTCTCTGATTGATTAAATATTCACCAAAAGTAGGAAATGCGGTCTGAGTCAGAGGCTTGCAATCAAAATAATGTCGTATGCCGATACATGATTGACACACTGTACTATGGCTTACTCAATCAAACAAATTGTGTCACAGTATTTATCAATTTTCTGGTTAATTTTTTAAACATTCAAAGAAGCCGACACAAAGGTGGTTTACCATAAAGGCGATCTCAATTGGACCATAAATTACACGAGAGGTTGAAAAGAACTCAAGTTGGAAAAAAATTAATAAACGCACCGAATAATGATAAAAGCTTGTCAAAGCAGTCGTTTAAATGAGTAATCTCTATTCATAACTATTCAATGGCTAATAATAGCTTCAATGCTTTCAGATCTTTTAACACATACTTGAGATGTCAAAACTTCCCGATTTTTTTTATTAATAAGAACCGGATAAGATGGATGAATTCAAAGCAATCTTTTCAACAGCAACTCTTATTTGTTCAAAGGACAAAGCCTGTTGTGCTGTATTATTATGCACTAAGAGCAAACATATCAGCACACAGTGGTTGTGTTAAATACCAAGCAGAAGATAGAAGATGCAGACTTGCAGACATTTTCTACCAGTAATACCAGTATGTACAATAGACAATATAATAGCTCTAGCTTTCTTCAATTGAAGTAATAATTCAAAATTATTTTATGGCTTTTAAATGCCTTAATTTATGACATTTCTATTCCTGAATCCAACCACTTGATAAAATGCACTTCCTAGTAGCTTTGTTTAGTTAACGAAATAACAATTGTGAAACAAGGAACAATACGGAGGGTAAGAAAGGGTCAATATTCAGCCACATGATTAGATATATCATATTGACCATAGCACATCTCTAGCTAACTTCACAACAGTTCTTAGTTTTTTTTTAGTTGACAAGGGATTATTAAATGCGCTCCAAATTAAATTGATAAAGCAACCCTACAGGACTAATAAGCATCAAGTTACTTTTAACAAAAGTTTAAATTGACTGTCTCGTACTTGCAGGGCTGTTTCGATAAATGGGGTTGGAATGAATATCCGTACGATCCCAGATTTTGAGATTTGTTTAATTTAAAAAAAAGTTTATCCGGTTTGTTACGTCTAAGTTTTAGTTTTAAAATTCTATTGCACAGATAGGCGATAGGGTGTATGAAGTTTACATTATGATGTATGGCTTGGACAGTCTGACCTATTTGCAAAAAATATAAATTGATGCAACAAAATGATCAAAAACTGTCAGCCTATGGATTATGGCTCCCGAAAAGTTATGCAAGGTGAATCAAACCGTAACTTACGCGCAGAGACAAGCTAAGAATTTCTCAGTTCCAGAACTCTCACCTTCCACCAGTTGATATCAAGAGAAAATGTTTGTTACTACAAATGCCACACAAGACTGCATTGAGTATTAGTCTGCTTAAAATAATGTGATGTCAGATGTGATGAATATGCTGATAAGAAATCAAATGCATTTCTCACCTTTTGGTCTAGCCACTGCCATGCATTAGTAGTATTAGTCAATCTCCATCATGCAATATTTAATCCAACCTGTCGAATGTATTTTGTAATGATGTTTTGTAGTTTTACATTATCAAGTATGAGATCATTACTGCCATATTTTGAACAAGAAAAAATGCATTTTACTGTGCCGAAATAATTGATACAGAATCTAACATATTACGTTTCTAGTCGTAAGTATATAGCAGCTAAGTAGGTACAATCTAGCAATTTAGTATTCGCACTGATTTGTATACATATATTGTAAATTGTGACCATGTGGGTTTTTTTTCTGAATCTGACGATGTAATCAATAATGTACAGCAAAAAGATGCAATTAGTACTTACCGCACAAGCATTTAAGTATTGCAGAATAACTTTAATGCTTATTTCATGTAAACTGTACAGTAAATAAATTGATAATGGAATAGTTTTAGTGATTGAATGAAGTCAAGGTGTGATATTGTGGGTAATTGATTGGTTATCAATCAGGGCAAGTTCAAACTACACTTTCCACGGATTTTTCCGACTGATGTTGATCAAGTAAATAGCCATCTTCAGTCGTTTATATTGATGTATTTAAAAATATAAACTGTTGTAAGTACATTATTCAAAAAATGTGTCACATTTGTTGTAAGCCTTGATACTCATGGTTAACTTGATCAAACCAATGAAATCTCTACGAAGTTTTAGAAGATGGGCTCAATATACCATCTACAGTAAATTGCAGTAATATTTTATTATTCAGTAGCAGCTGGCACTTACAAAAAGATCGAAACGTTTATTTGATAACATGATAAGTTCATCCACATTTCCAAATTAATATATCAATGGGATGCAAAACACTGATAATGATGATTAATCAAAAAAATGACAGTTCAAAGTGGACTGTAAGTTTTTTGTTTCCTTTTTGTTATCAACTAATTATGTACACAGACCGATATTTTGAAAAAAAATTAGTTAGACTTTCACATTCGGACTGCCAACCCAGTTTAGTACTTTCCGAAAACCCCTTTTAAAAATCATGGCAAAAAAAGCAATTATTTTAATACTGTATCTGTTGGTACTTGCTCAAGCAAAACCATCAGATTCTCGACAAGACGAAGAGTTTCTGTACGGGACTTTCCCTACCGATTTTCAGTGGGGTTTTGCAACCGCTGCGTATCAAATAGAAGGTGGCTGGAATGAAGATGGTACGGAATTTGGTGCACAAATGTTTTTCATTATGCGATCTGATTTTTCAATCTAATTTTGTTGCATAAAAAAAATCAAGGTAAGGGTGAGAGCATTTGGGACCATTTCACTCATCGGGTAATTAGCCCAGTTATTGACGGGAGTACCGGCGACATTGCTTGCGATTCGTACCACAAGTACGCTGAAGATGTGCAACTTTTAAAATCCATTGGGGTAACGTAATTCAATACAAAATAATGCATGTCTAGATGGAAAACTATTTAATTGTAATCTTACTGAGTTAGGCAGATTACTACAGATTCTCAATTTCTTGGTCTCGAGTCCTTCCTAACGGAACAATCGATTACATCAATCCCTTGGGAATTGAGTATTACAACAATCTCATAAACCTCCTTCTTGAAAATGGGATTACTCCAATGGTAATTTGTTTAGCAGGCCCTAAAATATAATATTTAATAATAATTATGCCATCAAAGTATTTTTAGCAGTTTTGATGGTTAATATTCAGGTAACTATGTACCATTGGGATTTACCCCAAAAGCTTCAGGAAGACCTTGGAGGTTGGCCAAATGAAGAACTGGTCCAGCACTTTGGAAACTATGCCCGTCTACTCTTTGAGACTTATGGTGACCGTGTAAAATATTGGATAACCTTCAATGAGCCATACAATACCTGCGAAATGGGTTACGGCTTATCGATTGCTGCTCCAGGTATTGATTTTGAATTTAACCCCCCTACAAGAAACTCAATAATATGTCTTCGAATATTTGCAGGTATACTTGGCGAGGCGACGCAGCCTTATTTATGCGCTCATACTATTCTTAAGTCTCATGCAGTAGCTTATCGAATGTATGAAAGTGAATTTAAGCAGCTTCAAAATGGTCGTGTTGGAATTACAATTGACACTGAGTTTATGGAGGCAAGGCAAAGTGCAACAGCAATGATTTTATTAGTTGACAATTAAACTTATTAAAATGACGGTGTAATATTTCAGCCAGATGATCCTTCAAATCCAGAACACGTTGAGGCTGCTGAACGAGCACTAAGATTTAAGGTATATTACCTTAATACACTGTTATAAGTCCAAGTGTAATGCTTTTGTAAATTTTATAATGAATTGTCCTGTTTTATTGGAAACAGCATGGTTGGTTTGCCTTCCCTGTGTTCTTTGGAGATTATCCCAGCATTATGAGAGAACTTATAGATAAAAGAAGCGAGGAAGAAGGACGCAATGCGTCAAGACTCCCTGTATTTGACGATGAATGGAAAGCACAATTAAACGGTATGCCTTAATTTGGAAACTAAATGTCCGTCAGAAAATTTAGATTAGGAAAACAATCGTTTTGAATCAGGTTCGGTGGACTTTCTGGGATTAAATCATTACACTACGGAACTAGTTAGTCCCGGGACTGGAACAGGATTTCCAGGCTGGGCTACAGATCAAATGACCAGGAAGCGTAAAGACCCTTCATGGCCGGGTGCAGCATCCGGATGGCTCAAGAAGGTCCCATGGGGATTTAGGAAACTTCTAAACTGGGTTAAGAATACGTACGGAAATCCAGAAATTTTAATTACTGAAAATGGTTGGAGCGATTCTCCAGAGACCGGGGTCGACGACCAAGGAAGGAGTGATTATTACATTGACTACATCAATAATGTCCTCAAAGCTGTAGTGATTGATGGCGTGAATATCAAAGCTTATACGGCATGGTCACTTATGGATAATTTTGAATGGGTCAATGGGTTCACGTGAGTAGAATTTATTTCTAGCCCAAAACTACTATTATTGAAAATTAGCTTTGAATTATCTATTTCTCCTAATTTAGTGACCGGTTTGGTGTACATTCGATTAACTTCACGGATCCAGCTAGACCTAGGACCCCTAAAGCCTCCACAAATACTTTGAGGACCATTTTTGCAGACAATGGCTTTCCTGAACCTAACCCCACTGAACCTGGCTCTCTCCACTCCAGTCAATTAAGTATTAGTCTCCACTTACTATTATTATTTTTAAGCCTTGCATTGCTGATAGTAATTTTATAAAGGGTTTTCATTCTGAATTATAATGTGTTTAACAGATTGAATGGTATACGGATTTAAATAATCGACCTGAAGAAGTTCTTCCATCGAATTCTGATTATTTAAAACATTGACATTATTCTCATTTCTAAATTTATTCATAGCCAAAGGTCTCAAATATCAAAACCTCTTCCCCTAATAAAAAAAAAACTTGCCCATAATTGACTGTTTCAAACTTACCCCTGTTTACTTCGGATGTCAAAGTTGGCTAGAAACTAAACGGGACTTAAAATAAGATGTAATAAAATGTATGAATGCAATTACTTACTCCACTTGACTTTGACATTGCAACTGGATAATCTCAGTCCTATTTATGTACCGTTCTTATTCAGCTCGTAACTTATTTTCCATTAGAATTGCATCTCATTCCAACCAATTGATTTTAATTACAATAAATTATCCTCTTCCTTGTTGCTATAACTTATAACGCATACAGTCGCTGAATTTGATTGTTATAAGTTGCACCAGATATTGATGTCATGACGCAATGCATTCGTTACAATCCACTGACATTTGATAATTATTTAATAGTGTATATGGAATTTGATTGTTCACTTGTTTATTCGGTAACATCGTATCTGTTTTAAATTCGGTTTTGGGACGATTTTATTAGCTTTCATTAGGGTCACACTAACCTAAACCAAACAGCAAGCTTCTCAGTTTTAAAAAGATTACAAATGGAAGCCATTATGCAAAAATATTATCTCCAAATACTCGTATTATTTATTTATATATCTAGACCTACCTAAAACGGCGTGAGAATTTAACAACTGGGAATAACGATGTAAACCTTGTGTGAATACAAATTTTCGATTGGTATAAAAAATATGTACCTAGGTATATATAATACGACTCAAAAAATGGCTGTCTATCAAATGCTGTTTTCAATTCCGAAAACAACTGGTATCAGCGAGATCAGCAATTAGTAGTGTCAAACTCCAAATCCATGGCCTACAAGAGAAAAAATGATATTTTAAGCAAGTGAAAACCTTTTAAAGTTGAAACATTGGTTGCACAAATGCCAAATTTAATCAGCGTTACCATATCCATGATGCCCAAATCCGTGATGTCCATGATGTCCATGATTTCCATGATGTCCATGATGTCCATGATTTCCAAACGAGAATGAAAAATGTTTGGAAAAATATGGGAGACGAATGTGCTTCACTACTGGGTATGGAATATGCTTCACAACCGGAACATGAACCGGGTAGGGCTTATAAACTGGAAATGGTACGTGCTTTATGACCGGAACATGAACATACTTCACAATGTGTTTAACTACTGGAACTGGGACTTGAACATGTTTAACAACAGGGAATGGTACATGATTTATAACAGGGACCTAAACAATCATAACATTCAGTTATAAGAACGAGATGAAAATAGTTAATCCTTAAATACTGAATTCTTTCGATTTATTGCTGAATTTACATACCTTGTGAACAGTTTCATAATGTCCGTGAACGTGCTCTGCCTCTGCCAAAGCACATGCAATAATGAGTAATAAAAAAATTATGCTAGACATCGCTTCCCCGGTATGATAGTAATTTTTTTCCGAATTGTATTAATGTCTTAGAATTTGTAATCTACAATAATTTTCAGATTGTTCCAATAGACAAGCCCAACGAGAAATAACTACTTATGACTAAATGTTTACGTGTTTTATATGCGAGTACAGACTCTAGGAAAAAGGTTCAAGCGGAAATTGAACATTCACAACAGAAGTTATAACTTTCCTTCCTGGAAAATTATTAAAATGAATGATCTAGTTTATGAATATGAGGATATGATTATGAGGTGACGTTTGATATTTTTGCACTGACCTGACTGAGTAGCGTAATTACAAGTTCGTGCAATATATCGGATTGAAATTGAAAGTATACTTATGTGATTAATTAAAACATATTTTTACCTTGCCAAATCAGATAGTCAGCCTCAATGGTCAGTGGTCCCCACGTAATTTTTCCATTACCACAGAATGGTTTTTATCGGTTTACATTAATATCTACGCTTAAAATTGCGACCCCAAATCCTAATCAGTGTAGTCTAGCAGGTAAGAGCTTCACAGCCACAAAAGTGTTTCCATTTCAACAAAACATTGTTTTCAAAGGGTGTATTCCTTTCACAATAGTGCGTGTCGAGGTGTGAATTCAAAACCACCGTGATCAACATCAAACTTATGATTTTCATTGGTACGTCGTCTTATTGAATTATCCCTACACGTATACTTAGAAATAATTCACGTTGCTTTACATGAAGTATTTACTACAGCATAATCTTTCGTATAGGTACTTGGTTAGATTACTTTCCTAAGCTACTTTTTTTTTTAAGAAAAAAACTGTAACCAGGTTGGAGTATATGCTTTATTTTGGTATTGTACTCAAATTGTAGAAACACAGGAATTAAATAAATAAATCCCCTGCATTACATAAAATATGTATTGTCAAAACATAATTAAATTAAATTAGGATTTTGGAAATAATGTCATTCACTCTATCTATCTGAGAGATGTGGAAGCTAATTGCAGTTACTCGAGCAAAAGTGTTTGATTCCAGGTGATAATTCCAACGCCCCGGTGTAATATTTAATGAATGCTGATATGACAAATTTTTATGTTATGTTATCAATCACTTCAGAAGCCTGAAATTGAAGTGTTCCCAGAACCCGTAGTATTCCACCATTAATAATTATTCCATTTGCAGAAATTTCAATCCAATCAGTCAAAGATTTCTACATTTACCTTAACGGTGGGGATGATTTGTTGAGTTTTGAAACTTCCTTAGCAACAGTTTTTCTGGTTATAAACGCATACGAAATGAAGCACAGATTTTGGTCCAGTCGGGCAGTTCACCTGGGTGAACGGGTTGGAATTTTGTGATGAATTTTATTTTAAAATTAAGAAAAATTAATTTCTAACAACCCATATTCATTCATTTCTTCAAAATCTTCATCATTCATACTCAAACCGAGTCAAACCGTTCCATTTCATGTCCATAATTGACATTAAATTATTTAAAGTCATAGATTGAACGAAGGCGACAATATTCTGATTATTAAAGGATTATGGGTTCTTGGAAATTTAATCTTCTTAATTTTAAAATAAAATTCATCACGAAATTCCAACCCGTTCGCCCAGGTGAATCGCCCGACTGGACCGAAATCTGTGCTTCATTTCGTATGCGTTCATAACCAAAAAACTGTTGCTAAGAAAGTTTCAAAAATCAACATATCATCCCCTTAAACATCAAACGTCTGAAATCTAACTGAGACAATGCTGCTGAGAATTATAATAGTGATTGCTTTTTGGGCCTCCTTATTATCAGGTAGGTTACACGTAAATAGGGTTAAGCTATTGAACTTCAATTAAAAGTTGACAAGTTCTTAGTGGCTGACTATATTAATAGTTACAAATTTTCAAACAAAAATAGAATTTTGAGATGTTGTAACGAATTTATAATACTTGGATTTAAATCACATTTCTAAGGCGTAATAAATTTTATCTGTAGCGGCCTGCCCACCGATTTATACAAGAGAACAATGGGGGGCTCGACCTCCTACTGAAATAGTTGAAATGGTTCTACCTGTTTCAAATGTGGTAATACACCACACTGTCATGGGCGAAGGAAATTGTACAACTACTCTCGAATGCATTGGCGTCATGCAAGAGATCCAAGATTTCCATATGGATGGGGTATGTATTAAATTGGCAGCTAATTATATAAAGGATCGAAACACCGAACTGAAACTATTTACCAAGTAATCAATTGTTTTAATACTTTAGAACGGGTGGGCTGATATTGGATACAGGTTATTATTGAATCTACAATCATTTGAAAATTTACCAGTAGAGAAACTTGTCTTATTTTTTGTCTTTAAGCTTCTTAATTGGAGGAGAAGGAACCATTTTTCGTGGTAGAGGTATTCACAGATTAATTATTATAGTATTCGTTTTTTACATTTATCTCAATCATTTCTTTTGATCATAAACAGGATGGAATAGGGTTGGGGCTCATGCACCAGGATACAACGACAATAGCATCGGAATCAGTCTTATTGGTGATTTCATGGGTAAGTTTTACAAATAGATCAATAACTTGATATTAGAAATGACAGACATGGATTTGAATTGGATACAAACTCATTTGCCAATTTTGACTTTTGTAATTTTTAGAGCATCTCCCCACGGATGTACAATTACAAGCTGTTCATAACCTGATAGATTGTGGAATTGAAATGGGGTACATTACCTCTGAATATCTGTTGTATGGTCATCGAGATGTCAGAGAAACAGATTGTCCAGGGGATCAGCTTTATGGAGAAATTTCTAACTGGCCTGAGAAAGCCACACCTAAACCTCAAATTAATTAGCCTACTACATCCCAAAGTAACTCTGTCCAATTTTGCCTTAATATCTAAACTTAAACCCCGACTGTTGTCAGTGTAGAGAATACAAACCATTTGAACCTAAAATTCGGAATATGTAATAAAAATATTTGCATATATAGAAGTGCTTAAGTGTCTAGCTGTAGTTGTCACTCAGTGTGTACAATTGCACTCTGATTGATCCAGGTGTTCGTGATACAGCCTACAGGGTCTAAATAAAATGCCTGAAGCTTAGGGAAAATAAGGTTTGTTTGTAATGAGGATTTGAAATTACAGTATAAAAAGAGAAATCTTTTTGAAGAAGTTACTGTGTATAATGATCTTGAACGTAATCGAACTGCGGAAAGAGTTTATTCTCAGAGATTGATTAAGAATTGCTTAAATTGCATTATTTTCAAATTGAATTCCCACAGTCCAGTTTAAATGAACATATTAGTGAGTTCGATTTAAATTAATAATTAATATCATAGATAATTTTTAATTCTCAGTTTCTGAAATACGTGAGCATGAGAGTCTGAGAATTTTAAGAGTAAAGTGGATGAATTATAAATGATTTTACGATTCTGATTTGGACTATCAGTTAGGTATTTGATAGTTTTTGGTTCATTTGGCTATATAAATTGTAATAATTAGATAACTGAAGTACAATGATCAGAAAAAGTTATTTATAATTATGTGCATGCATTCTTACAGAAGCCATTACAAATATAGTTGAAACCAATCACGAGATCGCGAACGATGTTGTTTCATTGAACGGTTAATTCCATTAATCTAAACTGCCATACTATATTCCTTCCAATAATATCTTATACAGGGAATTACTGTATTCGGACTAAAATACCAGATATTTATTGGGTTTGATAACAACGCCTTAAATGTGTCGTCGATTAAGAGGCCCATGTACATCCACCTATGTAGATAGATTAATCTTAGCTAGTATATGGCCAAGCACATACACATATATAGAGCATCATTAGTATAAAGTCACTTCATCCTCACACACAGAAATCTACTTGAGAAATTGACAAGATGAAACCTATTAAGCAGCTTAAAATTCACGAACTGAAAGGAACTTACAATATACTATGGATCAGTTTGTTTAAGTCACCAGATACATAAGTTTACATAACAGACATGCCTCTTCCTCTTCGATGTCAAAGAATTGAAGAGTTTTAATTGATGAGTAGTCTTAGACTGTAGTCACCAACACTTACAAATAGAAACTTTAAATAGACAAGTTTTTAAACCTAAATATGGCCAGTGAAGTCAAGGCGGATACCAAAGATAAAGAACAAGGGACTTGGTTACCTCTAAATGAAAGTTTTTCGACACTTGCTATCCATGCGGGTTACTCTACAAAATCATCAGGTTGCAGTTCTGTAATTCCACCGATCAATCTTTCGACTACATACGAACTAGACGCTCCAGCAGTCAACAGGGTATCCAAATTTAATTTAATAACCATTATAATTTAATGCATATTATTTAATTAACAGAAGATGTATTTTATTTTTGTTTAAGGGGTTCGAATATTCTCGAGCTGGAAATCCAAGTCGTCAAATTTTAGAGCATCGATTGGCCGCACTTGAGGGTGGAAAACATGGTATTGAAAGCATAAACTGGTGGAGCTTAATTCATATCAACTGAAAATGATATTAATTTTATTACACCAATTTTCCGGTTTGATCTTCGGAAATGTTATAACGCTGCGATACATATATGGCTTATAATGACTTGATAATACGGAATAGGATTTGATATCTAAAATTTCTTTCTTTCAGCTGCATGCTTCTCATCAGGGTTATCTGCGATTTCAGCAATGTTGTCGTTACTGAAGAAGGGAGATCACGTTATCTGTAGCGACGACATTTATGGAGGAGCCAGTCGACTAATGGGAGAAAGTGTAGAGAGGAATAGCCTCCGAGTCGAATTTGTTGACTTGACGGACATTTTTAATTTAAAAACAGCTTTAACAGCAAGTACAAGGGTAAGTCGAAGTCTTTTTACAGAAGGTTGTGTTGTTTCCTTATTATTTGGAATTGCATTACATATCCCAATTTAAATTTCAACCACTTTTCAGATGATATTTCTTGAAACTCCGGCCAACCCAACACTGAAAGTTTTTGACATTTCTACGATATCGCAAACAGCTCATGAGTTCTCCAAAGATATTTTGGTTGCTGTTGATAACACTTTGTTGACGTCGTTCTTTCAGGTTCATTTCCTTGAACTTTTTTTTTTACAACCCATGAAAGAAATAGCATGGATGTTGATAAATGTAATGTTTTTAATGAAATGCTGTGACTATCTCTGATTCTGTTACTGAACAGAGACCTTTGGAGCTTGGGGCTGATTTGGTCATTTACTCACTTACTAAATATGCCAACGGTCATGCAGATGTACTTATGGGTGCTGTTATTACTAATCATGATGCACTGAATGAGAAGCTTTCCTATTTCCAAAATGGTGAGTAATCATATTAGATCCGCATCTTTCTCAGCCTTATTTGTCTTTTTTGGATCCAATTAGCATTTGGAGCAGTTCCTTCTCCCTTTGACTGCTATCTTGTAATACGAGGACTAAAAACACTTCACTTACGAATGCCAGCTTTGATGGAAAACTCAACAAAAGTGGCAAGATTTCTGGAAAGTCACTCCAAAGTTGAGAAAGTTTTTCATCCCGCACTGAAATCTCATCCCCAGCATCAATTAGCAATGAAGCAGTCTTCGGGACATTCCAGTCTTCTATCTTTCAGGATTAAAGTGGAATCTGGTTCTGCTGTGAAGTTTCTCGCCAATTTAAAGATTTTTCAAAATGCTGCCAGCTTTGGAGGATGTGAAAGCTTGGCTGAACTTCCGTAAGAAATCTCAATGAAACGTTAAATACGAACATTTTGTAATATACAGTGGATGAACTCCTTCTATAATTTCTTAACTTGTTTTCTTAATATAGGGCATTTTTCACTCACATAATGATTCTGGAGGAACAGAGGGAGAAACTAGGCATAACCAACCACTTCGTTCGACTTTCTGTAGGCCTAGAGTCAGCAAAGGATCTGATCCAAGACATCTCCCAGGCATTAGAAAATTGTTAAAAAGGATTGTTTTCAGGCTAATAACATTTTACAATAGAATTAAAAAATGAATATACATCCGATCTGAGATAATTGAGTTTTTACTACATCAAATTTGCCCGAAAATTATATAGGTAAATCATAAACAGAAATTACAATACTGTATAATTTCTAAAATATGGATTGTGTTTTGATATTATTATGTATTATGATCTGCACTGCTAATAAAAAGTATACTTTCAATCAGGCAAAATTAACATTCAATTGAAATCAGAGATGTTGATCTTCTTCATAGTGCGTCTCATGATAGACTGGAATGGTAGGAATGTTGCTAAGATCTAAATTAATTGGACAATTTTGAACCTACACTTATTGTGTATAGGCAGTGAAAACAAATTTTGATACACATATTGAAACGGCTTATTATTGAAACTTGATACATAAAGCAGATACAAAATGTATTTCTGTTGTCAAACTAACTTTTAACACAATAATTGATGAGCAGATGTCTAGAACGAAAATCCTCCGTCAAATACATGCCGATATATACTTTCCACGTACCCATTGATGGGGAAAGTGGGGATGTCTCTTACATAACTGTGAAAAATCGATCGAGATTGTACAATTTCTAATGTATAACGGTTCCAAAGTTTTCGCTCTGATTACATTTGGTATTGTATCCAATAGCAGTAGACGGTTTTAAATACATCGCAATCGCCCACGCACGATCGGTACGATATTTTCTACGTTATTCACTTATTCATGCATTGTCAATGGGTATTTACAATTACTGGGGACATATTACATTATCAAATACAAATACGACATGAATAAATAAACACACAAAAATACTACATATATAGAGCATTCATGCTACTAAGTTAAAGCTCGGGAAAATCCCATGGTCACAAACTCTTTCAGATCAGAGATTTCCTTGTCTTGGCCTGAGAAATGGGATAACGCTCCACCCATGCCAAGACACAACAGATACAAAACTAAATATCTATACCTATGAATAACTAGAATTATTAGTACCATTCATTTACACCGGCAAACATTGTCAGTACGCATCGATGTACAACATAACTAATTAGGTTTCAATAATATTTTATGTAAATGGTATTTTGTAGCGGGATTAGACAGTGGGCAGAACACTGTCTTTAGTTTCGATGCTCCTCTTTCTTGTTTCGTCCTCAATTTGAAGAGCTTCGATCTCTTCGATGCTCAAGGCCCTTAGAACATTTTGGTACAAGGTGGCGGCAGTTACAGCACCTAAGTTACAGCATAATAAAATAAGAGAAATAAAATTATGTATCTCAACCGGTCGAAACGGCCACAGTAATGGATTGTAACATAATAATATCAGACCTCCAATGGGTCCTATCCAATACACCCAATGATCGTTCCAGTTTCCAGCGACAACGCTGGGTCCAAGCGAGCGGGCTGGGTTAAAGCTATTTTATAATTCATCGATTAATTTTTTCCCGTTTTAAAGATTGTATATCTATACAGTACAAATCGTTTAAGCGCTACAGTTTGGGACCCGAAATTTCTGTCTAGCGTAAGAGGCTTCCGGTCTAGCCGTAATTTCATATTACAAGTACTAAAAATACAGCAGAAGAGTAATCATAAATGAGTCCCTTTTAACTGGATTTCCCTCGTTACAAGTTCCCGCTTAACCGATCTGTACTGTATTACTCTCTAATCAGTTTGTATGTCACCACTGGCACGCCATAAACTCGTTATCTTACCTTGCTCCAGTGAAGGGACCCTGTAAGTTAAATACAAATTTTATTTAATAAGCGCTCGGTGTAAGAGAAGCAATTTGGTATCATTTAAAGTGCAACATATAAAACTTACTGCAAAAAAGATTAAACCCGCAATCGCAAGACCGATCGCCAATGGGGCCGAGCCTTTAACATCATTTCGGTTCTCGTCCGTGGCTCCGAAAATGACAAGCAAAAGTACGAACGTGGTGACCTTGAACAAGAATCATATATTTAGTACACTCCTTAAATAAATAACTTGAATAGGTATATATTTATATTTATTTATAAATGTATATTACGAATTCGATTCCAAATCCCTGAAGAGGTGTAACGTTTGGGCCAAGCGTCGTGATTCCCAACTGTCCTTTTATGTTATCTGGTGTCAACGCCTAGACAGAAAAAATGCAATGTCATTTTACTCAAGTTATAAATGAAAGTAATGTTCCGAAATAGAAGCATTGAGAGGTGCTTTAAATCTGATTTGCTATTTATCAATGTTAGAGTCAAAACGAATAATATATCAATTTGGGCTGTTTCAATGTCACGCATACCCTTTAACTTAATTACTAATAACAGCTTGGTACCTGTATGAGATAGACGGTGGATGCAACGAGTCTTCGAATGTAACGACGCACCATGCAAAACTGACAGTTTACTTAATTGAAATTACGGTGACAATTACTAAAGAAATTGATTTAAATTCAAATTCTAAGAACACAATGAACTACAGCTTTTGAAAGGTTTTAGTTAAATCCCATTCTAAGCATTTAGCTTGCAATGGTAATATTGATCGAAATCACGAATGACTCGAGCTTATAGATTTAGACCTTGGAAATGAGACCTACCTATGCGTATTAATATGAAACATCAATAATAAAAAATAAGCTTACGCACGCATTGCAGATTTAGCATTAGCCTTTTAACCACAGCTATTGTTGACAAAGGCTGAGAGTACATTCACTTTTGTCTCTTATGATTGTACTCTATAAATGTTAGCGAAATCGATCCAAGTCTGGTTGACGTCTGTGACTAATTTTTAAAGGATTTTCATTAAATCGATAGATTTTACACGGTCTTCAATAACATTGACCACAACGTTTTTAAACACTTCAAATATATTAATCGGGTCTGCTTTACATTTAGGTCGATTATTGTAATAGAAATTAGTAAAAGATTTATAATGAATGCAAGGATAGGATAAACACAGACGGATACAAACAGAATACAAGATAGATTTCATTTCATGTTCATCTGTCTTAATTTCAATGACATAATATGACATCACGGTTTATCGCATCTGCACACTTGATTCAATAATATTTTCATAAATCCAAATATTCTTATTAGGCTTTAGATGAAAACGTAGTTGTTGAATATTTTCATGTAAACAAGTTTAAAAAAAACTGCATCTTGCTGCTCTAAGAATTAAGGACAACAAGGCCAGTATTTTCGTATTAAGCCCAACTCTTAGAAAATATTATTTCTGAGCATACCAAACAGATATGGGAAACAACATAATATTTGACAGCTTTATTGACATTTTGACACTCTCATCGTTAATTGCAATCCATTACAGCTCTATCGAATTTCAGCGAACAGTGTAGATGAGTATTCAGCATTCATTGTTTTTCAACGGAGTAATTCTTGCCTGCCTCAGCTATAAATGCTACCTTTTTGTGGTACATAAACGTAATACCTTTCCCCTTCCAATTCACGCTGTACATGTCAAAGTCAATCATTGTATGCACAAGTATGATGGTGTATCAGATAAACGCCCAAGACATGTCCATTTTACTCCACCGACTTGGCCTTATCCTCATAACCTGCCTTGCAGTCTCAAAATTAATTCGAATGAACAACTGTTTAACTTCTTGCGAAATCTAATAGTGCTGACTGCTGGTGCTATTATCATTCATAATCATAATGAGAGAGGGTGTGGGTATTATTATATGACAAAAGAGAGATAATGGTAATAATGTATTAAGACAGGATTAAGACTGTATTTATAATATACTTAAAGTATGACCTTACCTTTAAAATAGCAGCCCCCATCATGCTCCCAATACACTGAACTACAATGTACAGTCCAGCTTTGATCAATTGGATTTTGCCAGTGACCACCATAGCAAGAGTGACGGCTGGAAACCATAAGGAAAATGGAACATTATAAAAAACGCCATAAAAATTTATACAATACAAAATGCTGATTAAATATTATTTCAACCTGGATTGATATGGCACCCTGAGACATGTCCAAGTGTCTGTAAAAAGAAACACAATTCCACACAAATGTTAATGATTTAATTGTAACGTTGTAACTGCTATCTAATAGTAAAACCCATGAATGGAGTATGTATCTGAATCACACTTAAGCTAAACCTTTGGCACACTATTGACACCATTATTAGGCCTAATTCAATTGGGTCAATTGAATTTTTTTCTATTGCGATTTGACTTAAGACAACATTCTTGTAAAAGTCAAATTTTCGGGCTATTCTCTTGTAAAGAACAAGAGTCTTTAAGATCTTCTTTATTATCAACTCGTTTGGACTTCAAAAACTATGAACCATCTCTTTCATTCAAGATACTGTGACATTGAAGATGGAATTGGCTAATGATAATTGTAATGAAGAACCACACAGACAGACAGTACTTTTATTCAATAACCGACCGTGTCAAATTTCACCTTACCTAAATACCGATCACTGTTTTGTAACTTGTAACCTCTACGGTCACGTTATTAAAAGGCTCACACCCTTTCCATCTTTAGACACAGGGTTTTATTAAATTGAAAACACAACTCATAAGGGAAGCCGGCATTTATCTTGACGACACATCTGCATAATCTAGGATGCATGTTAGTTTTACAAAATCTAATTAACATTCCTAATTTGCATTGTTATAGCCAAGCCCATGGGTAAGGATTTTCTCAAAATTGTTACTCAATTCAACACAATAGTAGAGAAGCCCTTATATCGCCTTCCAATACTGTTTTGATATTTTTAAGTCAGTTCCTTAACATTTAAAATTAAAACCTCGTCAAAATTTAAAAAATGCAGTGACCGTAGGTGATTTTTCTGACCGACAAAACTAATTCACCTGAATATTGGGGAGACTTTTGATTTCCTTTTGTCTAGTACAAAGTCATGCACCAAAAAGTGTAATCTAAATGGGCAAATCCGGTCATTCACTTGATGCATTTCAGCAATTTCATCGTGAGGCCAATGCGTGCAGTTATTATTAAAATCGTGTTGTCTAAACCAAACCGGAAACCTTTTGTGATTCCTAGAGTTATTGTATCACAACATATAGTATATTTTTATTTCCAAATGATAAAAAATTAGGCACGTAGCCTTTTTTGCATGTCTTCGGATTTCATGAAAACTGAAAACAAAGGAGTCACAACCAGCATGTGTTAAGCACTTGCTAAATCGATCAGATTAAAATCTAAGAATCTGAAATTACTATAGTTTTGATTTATGCTGTAAAAGTGTGAATAAAGATCTATGAGCATGCAATTATTTTATATTATGTACTCAAAAAGACGTACATATGTCGTGAGACAGAAGGATCCCATGACAGAAGGAAACCTGGGTTTCTTCTGTGACACCAAGTGCTATATCATATGGAAACTCTTGTGAAAATCCTTCTGACACGTCACAGAAGGAAACTTGGTCAGAGTTCCTTCTGAGACAGCTAAATGCTATTACAGGAGATAGCAACGGGGAGATTCAGTCTGAAACGGTACATAAGGAAACTTAAGCCAGAAACAAGACATATCTAAGTAATAAAAAATTATTCTTAAATTATTCAAATATTTTATGACTTAGTATATTTCCTAATTTGTGTTAAATAAACGTATGCGGTAGATTACTAATTTAGTATGATTTAGTATTTGTATTAAACATTACGTGCGAAATCAGGTTGTTAATTTTATTGCCAATTTAAATCCTAAAATCATCTATAACTTAAATATGAAACAAACTATCCGGCTGTTAAATTTATGGAGATTATGGTTCTACCTGGAGAGGAAGCTAACTTCATTGAAGTTAAAATAGAGCACTTTATTTCTTCAACAAACAAGAAGATAGTCTACTGTTGATTAAAACCAAAATTAAATTAAGAAATCGCAGGAGTATAAAAGTTTCAGAAGGAAGGAAGGAAGTATTGTTCTGGATCATGATTGCTAAGTACTGATTACATCTATAGACTATGTATTGAACACTACATTCTAAATCTAAGGTATGCTAAGCAGTCTGTCTTCGGCACATACTCCTTTAAATACATAGCTACGTTTTTGATGTATAATGGAATTAATATTTTTGAGTACGTAAAATTGGGGGCAATTCCCATTTACTGTTTAACTG
>JAQFZA010000257.1:0-33587 GCA_034695115.1 Desoria olivacea
GTGTACTTCAAAACACCTTGTTCTTCCAATTCATTCAAAATATGTGTATCTAATGATTCTGAAGATTTGCATCGAAATCTAGGGACGAAGGCTATTATTTCAGAGTGACCACGGCGTTTAAAATACTCCACACAAATCTTGATTCCTCTGCACGAAAACCGTTTATTCATTCCATGTCTAAAATGTAATAACATGTTTAAATAAGTATTCCGAGTTCCCGAGTCAAGTTCCCGAGTCAAGTTCAATACAAAAAACTTACCCCATTGCAACGTTACTAGCATCTATAATAATTGGTCTCGGAGTTCCAGGTACACGGTTGCGGGTACTTCCAGGGGCAAACATGAGATTGAACGCTTCGGGTTGTGTGGAAGGTGCCGTTACAATTTTGGTTCGATCGCTACTTCCATCTGGTCCTGTTTGTAAACATTGGGAGGTGACCGTTGATGAAGCTGGAGGAAACGATACGGGACCGCTGTTAATAGTGTTTATTGTTGAAATTGGGATGAATTCAGCAGCCCGCGGTGGTGGACGACTGTCAGCCCGAGACGACTTATTCCATTCTGGATTTCTTGGACCAAGTTCATTATCCAGCAAATATACTGGGACCGTCGTTCTCCTGCTTCTAGGTTTTTTATACCTGTTTTGATATACTTGTTGTTGGGGCTGTTGCTGAAATGTACCTCCTCCTGCATTAATCCTAGGCATAGGCTGATTTTCCTTCTTCTTCTTCTTCCTCTTCACAATACGACTTGTTGCTGTTCTAGAGATATTCAAATCACTCATACGCTCTTCAGCTCGTCTTACCGATTGCTGGACATTTTGAAAGCTGATATTATTTTTGACTGAATTTCTAGTGGCGATTTTTATCCAAGGGGAAGTAAAGCTCCTTGAGTTCGATCTTGACCGCAACAGTTTTGGAACAATGCGGACCCCTACAATTTCTACATCATCATTCTCATTGTTCACCGAATTGTCCTCATCCAGCAACACGACTTCATCATCACTGCTAATCGTTTCGTAATAATCGTCGTCCACCAAATCAATAGTTTCGATTACATCAACACGACGTGAAGTAAAATTTCCAATTGGTGGTGGTGATTGAAACAGTCTAATTGGTTTGAGTCTACGTCTCTGTACTTGGCCTTCTTCTTGCAAAATCTCTGGCCGGGGAAAGCCAGTTGGTGTGCAGTCGACATCCGCATCCGAAATTATCATGACCGAGTCATCCGCACCAGGTGATTGCTGCCTCTTCACGCCTTTCCTAGAATAGAGACAATTATACTGCGGGTAAGTAAACAATGTGTAATTAATACAGCTTTAAAAACGCAATAAATAGGGAAAAACAGTTTTTAACCATCTATCATCGTTATCTTGGCACCAATTAAGCAAGCTTTTAGCATTGTTTATAGCCATTTCCAAAGAGGGGTTGAGGGGGAATACACCTTTCAGAGCATGCATTTTCTTGCTTGGCTTCACACAAATACTCACACCACCACACCACTTAGTTTTTCTTACGACTTACAAATTTACGACCTTTTCCTCAACTACTACACGATATACTTTCAATCAAGCTTCAGCTACCAAAAAATCAACTTTTAACAACCTAAACCTACATATTAAATTATCTTGCCTAAGCAGTGGTACAACTAGCTGGAGAAGATCAGACGACTGAACTGAAATTGACTTGAATGATAATGATACGAAAACCCAAAATTCTGAATTGACTTCAGCAGCCCAACAAATACTAGAACTACAACAAAATGATACTAATTTAAATAAATTAAATAAATTCCTGATACTAATTTATCGATGATCGAAGTGTAAATATTTTACGAGATTCTTGACTTCCAATTCCCAATTTGGATGGAGCTTTCCGCCGTGATTCACTTCACACGGCGAGCTGATAGATAGAATGAGATGTCATGTTGAGATTGAGAATCACAAACTAGCTCACAGCTCAACAAGCTCAACATTAGGTTGAGCGGCAAGGGTAAGCCGGTGGAGGCAGCCTGGCGCCTTCCATACAGTCTATACTTTAGTCCATCTAAGCCTCTACAGTACAGCACGTTTTCGGCCTTTTCTTCCTATGTTAAAATAGGGCTACATTTCTAACCCTACTACACAACACATAGTGTTATGTTGGTGTAATTTGAATTATTAATTTTTGTAGTTTTCGAATAAAAAATAAAGTCAACATTTCAATAAAATCTCAACATTTCAGAAAAAGTTGTTTTCTCATAAACTGCTGAATGGATTTTTTCAAATTGGTTTCGACAGCTTTACAGGTTCATAGCCTTTCATAAAGTCAATAAATATCCTGGGAGTTTTGGGCTTTGCTTTGGTTTAACGGTGGTATTAAAATTGAGGTTTTAGCAGAGGATTGTGGAAGTTTTAAGCTTCTTTTGCCCCCTATGTACTATATTAAATTTATCAAGTTTTGGTCGAAACTGGGTTGCACTTGACCAAACAACAGCACGTTCAACACATCAAGATCCCACGTTTTCCAGCAACATTCGTCCATTTCCCCAATTTCTGGTCAAAAGACCAATTATGTGTACTGTGTGACAAAAACATTAGCGCTCTCTGCGATTACAAACTTTCAACGAAAACGTTATAGTAAATTTTCTTTGTATTGAAAAGACAATGTGGATTCGTATATTAACCCATGGGATCGGATTAGAAATTAAGATGCCACAGTCATTTGCACAGCAATTTTACATTTCAAAGTACGTTTTTAATAGGCGAACAGCGGCTTATATATATCAACATATTTTATTAATAAGTACGGTATAAAAAAAGCGCGGTCACAACTTCTCACCGCTGTCAACATTTTGTAGGGTCTTTCCCATCATGTTATAATAATTATTTTCAGGAAAGCGCTCTACAAGAAGCGATGTGTATATCAATGTAGTCTACATTACTGAAGAGTATATTCTGTCAAGGAAATAAAAAAGTACGTGACAAAGACCAGATTTCAAAATCCTTCCGAGTAGCCACGTCGACGGTCGACCCCACCGGGTCATTTTCCACCCGTACATTTATTTTCATTACTTAAAATGGCAGGCAAAAAATAAACGGACTGGATATCCAATAATGATGAAATAAAATATCCTCCCCAACGTAACTCAATAGGCAAAATTCAATTAAGGGAAGGTTGGAAGTTACAATGAGGGAATAGTACTCCCCGCTGTCAACATTCGGAAAGGTCTCTTCCATCATATTACAAAAATTGTGTTCAAGGAAGCGTATTTCAATATAGATAAACATTTTGAAAACCAAAGCGGAATTTTGCAAGCAAGTTCAAATTTCTGAAACAGGTCCAAATTTTAAAGACAAATTAAAAACAGCTCGATAAAAAAATAGTCAAAATTACAATAAAAAACAGGAAGGGACGGAAGGAAAAAGGCTTGCATGTTTTATTGATTTATTACAGTGTAAAGCCCCCTCACCTGATGATACATGGTGTAATTATTTTACAAGGAGTGTATGGCACACAATATTTAAATAATTAAATAAGTATTACAAAGAAATATTGATGAGTCATGTTATTAACTATAACACTTTCAATACAAGATATATTGCATAGATTATGGTATTCATTTAAAGCGAAGTTTTCAGCTTGTTTGTTATCTCCTATATGGCTCTAGCGAACATTTTTGGTTGTGATATTTTTTTTTTGGGGGGGGGGGCATAATTTGTTGTGGGTTAGATGCTTCTAATTAGGGGGAAGGGCATAAAGATAGATGAATATATTTGTATATGGCTCTAATACATAAGTTTGGGTTTTTATTATAATTGGATTTGTGATTAAAAGTCTATTTTATAGAGGAAAACTTAAATGGAGATCATTTAACGGGTATTTAAAAAAAATTAAATTCAGTTATCTTCGAGCCAATACTGCCATCCTATAAGTTTAATAAACAATTGTTGTCAATGCTGAGTCCAAAAGCCTTAAAAATATTATGTTGAACAGTCAACCAGACTAATTGTTAGTGCATGGCTGCAATTACTTAAAAAGTAATCGTTTAGTTTAGTTAGGTATACTGGTTAAAAATTAAATTTAAATATAAATAGCATTGATGCCTATATACGTAAGCGAAAAAGAAGTTCCAATTGCTACCCCATTTATTACTTGTTGTGTCCGACTCTCCTTTATGGACTTCATGAGAGTCGGATTGTATCAGCATATGCATTTATCCTCCATGAAGTTCTTGGGATAAATACATACAACATACATTCAACATTGCCGACTTATTGTAAATATAGAAACAATCATCTGGGATTAGGGAAACAGTTCGATGGTTCCCTTAATCACAAACACAATATGAGCGTTTTTAAGTATAATTATTTCATGTACAAAGATGTCTACAAGTCAATTATAGCCGGATGGGCTAAACCATTATATGTACTTGCTCATTAAAAAAGTTATACATCATGCATAAACTTACTGAGTTAAGAACCTACCCGTTCAAGGACAGCAACTCCTCTTCACATCATCATCTTGCATAATATTATTAGTTTTAGCAAAGCAGATGAACATACTTCTCATCATACATCAGCCAACTTGTCTACCTCTCTGATCCTAGTAGAAAGTAAAAGTGATAATTCGAATAATCCAGTCTCTCCGACTTGAAAGGTCTGTATACAAAATATAATTATCCGCCTTAATTTAAAGAATTAATTTGGATTTGAAATTGAACGTTTTAGAGAACACGGGTTTTAAAATGGATTTCCGAAGTCCCTTCGTCCTTATTGGCCTCTTAGGCTTATTCGTCTCCATCGCAATGGGAATGAATAAAATGGCCCCTCCCGAGATCAAAACCTACCCCGGATTTGGTCGAGAATGTCCTGATGGAAATTCGGATTGCAAATTCACACCAAAGGACTCAAGCAGCTCGGTTTATTTCAGCTGTAAGAATGGGACGGTTGATAAGAGTAGCCAATTCTGCTTTTGTGGCTCAGGAGATCCCCCACAGGACGAATTAACTTGGCCCCTTCAATGGGATAGTGATAAATGTTACATTTCTAAAGGAGGACCTTGTGGTCAAGATAAAGGACTTGAGGTTATCTGTCGTTCTGGGCTTGACTGCGTGCAAGGGAGGTGTCGAAATCAAACGGAGATTCGATCCGTGTCTCGGAACAGCTTCTGCAATGATGAGTTGGATTGTGAACAAGGGCTGAAATGTACTGAAAGTCATGTACCCGGTGCTGTTAAAATTAAGCGATGCTATTAATTGCTGTCAGTGCATTGTGCTATATGTTTCACGTTCAGTTTCCACATCAAATTATAAGTAAAATTTTATTGTGAATAAAGTATTATTTTACATTTACAAAAGAGCAAAACACCCTGGTCTCTGTGTATGTATTTAAATTATAAATGCTGGAACATCCGAGCTAAAACTAGAGCTGAGAAGTCAATGGGTGTATAGGGTTAATGTACTTGATGTAAAGATGACGTGTTTGGTAGTATGTAGTACACATTTGGGTTTTAACACAATTTAGTATCGTGCATTAGTAGTGACGGCAGAATACTTCGTCTTCCCTCCGTAACCTTCCGTCTCATCGTCATCCCGTATCCTCTTCCAGTAGGCAAAGGTCAAGCCAACCAAAATTATCTTTATGGGGTAAAACATAATTATATTAGTTGACTAGATATTCAATTCATAAAGACTTGGTACTTGGAAAATAGAAATCTTACTTGAATGAATCCAATGAAAAGTGCGATTCCGGCGATCCAACCGGTCCGCTTTTCAATGAAAATTGCAAATCGCTTGACGCAGCCTTCTTGGTAAACATTTCCGGTGATTTTATCCCGACAGGTTTCTGGGATTGGGAGTCGGGCTCGATCATAATCTTGGTAGTTGTACGATCCACAACATCCAACCTGGTTATGGAAATAGTGAGAAAGGACTTAATAACTGAGTATCAAAAATGAAATAAAATTTGCATTTAAAGACAGAGTTACATTTTCCTGGATCGTGTGAAGGAGGTCAAGGGCTCTGTCGTTGTAATTCGAATCGCCAATCAATCTATTAAATCTGTTCGATAGCCAAGGGGTCAGTTTCGAGGACTCCGTCCCGTGTACTATTGTATATATCCCTCCTGCCAGCTCCAGAATCAAGGCGACCAACACCAGTACTGCCGACTATTTGTTCATAAAAAATCGACGGTCAGAAATATTATTTGAAGGTTATTAAAGTATAGAAAACTGTAAATTAAGACTCTATTGTCACTAATCATTATACGTATTGACATGAGCCTAAAGGACGTAAGTCCCCACCCTAAGGAACCTCTGATGACATCGGCCAGGAAAAGGGTACTCTAGTCTTGTAGAGATGTAACCAAAAGGGTAGAGACTTACGCGATAGTCCAGAAAAGTAAGGAACCTATCATATAAATCATTTTTCCGTTCAAAAAATTCATTGAATCGGGCTTTCAGATTTTCCATGTCTGTGGACTGTCGGGTGTAGTTTGCAAGAAGGATTGTTGAGCCGAGTATCAGCAAAACAAAAGACAAAGAGGAGAGGGTAACACTCTAATTTCAGTTTTAAACAACACAAATGTTAAGCTTTATGACTTGAGTAAAAACATCTAAATGAATTTTCCAATGTTCTATGTTTTAGTAATTTACTCGAGCAATTGTTTCCACCCAAACTGCCCGAAAAACTTACTGTCGCAAGGAGACAACCGTTCCCTGTAAGGGCCCCCGTGCAGCCGCAAATGGAAATGAAGATGATGATAGCTCCGGCTGCCATGAGGATGTAAAGTCCCGTCCAATACTGGTACATTTCCAGGTCTCTGACCCAATCCCGAACCTCCCCCTCCATCCTCATCCATATGGCCAAGCAAAATACCAGAGCTCCTAGTACCTGTTGGAATCAAAAATATTTATAATGTGTCATTTTTATACGACGGTGGCTATCAAAAACATTGTTAATCTGAAAGTCTTTAAATTAAAAAAGGAATTGAACATTGATTATAACACAGCATTTTAAAATGCTAACTTCATATTTCTGTAACACTTTCTTACTTAAACCATTTTATGCTATCGTACACCTACGTAGGTATGTTGTAGATTTTGCAAGGTATGACGAACATCCGGTTGAAACACCGACTCATGCATGAGTATAACAAAGTGCATATGTATAAAGAAATTTAAAAATGTGTTCTAACTTTAAAACCCGTTCTGTGGCAGAGCCGCAACTAGGATTGTACGGCCTGGAACAAAATGGTATAAGTACGGCCTTTTAAAACGTATTTTTAATTTAATTTTGAGTTTTCTTGAAAAGTTTTTTCGATTTTTTAAATTTTCCTCAAAATTGTTAGTTTTTTCGAAATTTTGGGCTTTTTTGAACTTTTTCAAAATTTTGACTTCAAATTTTTGAAATTTTGAACTTTTTCCAATTGACATGAGGTTTCTCGAAATTTTGACATGTTGAGTTTTCTCGAAATTTTGAGTTTTTTCGATTTTTTGAATTTTCCTCGAAATAAACTTTTAAACTAAATTATATCTAGTCATAATTTCCAAACCGCCCGGCCCTCCGGGCCGTCCGGCCTGGAAAATATGTTCCACTTGGTTACACCGTCGGCGCGGCCCTGTTCTGTGGTCAAAGCGTCATATCTTATGAAATAGCAATATGCTGAAATGTTTTTAAGAAACATAATTTCGAAAAAAAAATTCTCCAGAAATTTAGGCTTTCTAAATCTTACAAATGAAACCAACTACAGTTTATTAAAATGTCAATGTTCAATTAGCAAAAAACCATTAAAAATCAACAAATAGCTTACCCCACAAAAGACGTTGAGAATTAGGACAGAAAACGTAAGACAGTGATCTGACATTTCCACACCACCTCTTCCTCTCCCTTTACCCATTTTAATACCTCCTGGTTAAGTTTCAAAGAACTTTGGTAATTAATTCGTAAAAAACACTTTATAGAGAAGAAAAACTGAGCACAACTAGCAACTTAAAATAATATTCGGAGCCACGCACAGCTTTTATTATTCAGGAAGAGAGAAACACCGGACTGATGTTGAGGAAAGAATGGCGGAGGGGTGTGATCATCGTTTGTTTCAATGAGTGACGAATAAATAGGCCAACAGGCTTGAAATGTCCTCTGAAATCAGTAGAAATGGTTTTTCATGCATTTGCAAAACCAACGCTTTTATTTAATACCTCTCTAAAATCAATACACACAACGATAGATAAGATAGGGAGCGGAATGAGTAACCTCGGCTTATTACGACCTTACCTGGAATACATAACGTAAGAGTCAGATTAGGATACATGCGGCATGAGGATAATTATGTTGGTACTATTGCCAATGTTTTATATGAGTCGGGTTGGATAAACAAGTTCAGGTCTTATCATTGTTTGATTTGCTTGTCTATCTCGTCATCCTAATTGAGGTTAGTCATACGCCTTTCCGTCGTTTAACTCTGAGTTTGGCCGTTTGCGACGAAGCCTTTTTAGGTGCATGGGTAAATGGGATTAAAATATCGTGCATGAACTGTAACATCAAACATTGAATGTAATAATGTTATTTTGCTTTGGATTCCATTGATTGCTAATTACTTATTGATGATTCCTGTAACGGAGGGCATGACGGCATGGGGAGATTAAGAATTATGAACTAATTATTACGTCATTCAATGTTAGTTTTGGTTTCCAGTCTTTCCGAATAATATTCAGAGGTTTACTTGAGAATGTTGAGGATTACATTTCAAAGCTGACCATGGAGTATGTACATGTACGATGTAAATAGTATAAACATGTATGTACATAATATCGATTGTTACTTGTGTTGCATGAGGTCAAATGTAGTCTTAAGTTACAAGCTGGAATATTACAATTACTGAATACTACGAATGCGATTCTTAAAGAGTCTAAGCATGGTAGTCACAGATTCGGGGTTGATATTCAGATACGTCCGATAATGAAAGTTTGCATAATTATGCTGTATTGATTTGGAGACTTTTTGGCAGCCCTGATTGAAGACATGACGAAGTTCATGAGATGCAAATTTCATTGCGTGCAAAATAGAAAGATTAAGATGTCCTGAGATAATATCTTGTAGTATTAGTCTTGGCCAGAGCCTGATATGGACGTTTTTCGTGTCTGAAAGTAAATCCACAGGTTTCCTTTCAAGGTGGAATATCAAAAGGTCAAAGTTCAGCCTTAGTTGTCCACCAAGATGAAGGAAGAAATCTCAATATTTAAGTCCAGGGTGCAAACCTTCCAAATGACCATTCTAGTCCTCCAAGTTTTTCTCATGGTGAGATTTCTAAGCATTAATTGGAAATAATACTGTATACATTTAAATGCCATCTTTCTGTAATTTAGATGATTGGAGGAAGTGTTTTTGGACTTGGAGTTTTGACCCGGCCGATTCTTCGGATAACCAAGCCGGAGTTCTTCTTTCATGTAAATCCTTTTGCCTTTAAATATGGGTTCGATTTATTAAAGCCTAGGCTTTAAATTTAAGTAAAGCTTATAAATAATTCTATGGCTATAGGTTGAATGGATTTTAGACATGATGATTGCCACTGGCTTTGCCCAACTAGCGACTGCAGGGCTGGATTGCTTCGCTGCGTGTTGGAAACTGTTGTGGCCAATTTACTTGGTAAATATCGAACATTTCCTTGCAGAAGATTTATAAACTTCATAATTTAATTCAGCAATATTATTACAGGGAATCGGACTGACATCCATCACCGTCTGTCTAGAAATTGGAGCTTTGGGAACATCCCTTCAGCTGCTGAGTAAAGCTGATTCTATGGTGAATGAGGATGTCGTTCATCCCTGGTATTGGGTCGAATGTCAAGCCGCAGAGTCGTGCCATGATGCAATGTTATCTTACATTTATGCTTATGTCCTTCCCCAAATCGTTTTGGTTGCAGTAGCTATCTTCCTTCAGGTACAAATTTTGAACCAATTTATACAGTTTAATTTTTTTTATACATGTACTAAACACATGACATTTGAAACTGCAGTGCCTGGGGATACTGTACTTAGGAAAACTGGTTCGGACCCTTGCAGAACATCATAAAATGGTTGTAAACTATAGAGAATGGTATCGAGAACACATGGAACAGCCCGTACCTAAGTCTGCTATTCGACTACCCCCAGAAATTGAGTTGGAAGAAGAGGAGGTCAAAAATGAAGGCGAAGCTGAAGATGACGAGCCTGGGAAGGAAGTAGTTGACCTTGACTACAACTCTCCAAGTTCGATTCTTAAGACTGATCACGGGTATGTCGCTGCTTCCGGGGCTTCCCTTGACTATGATGATTCTTACATGAAGAATAGAAGTGCGAAGGAGAAAGTTTCCCATACGCAGGTTGGTGTGAGTAATCTTAAATTTGGTGGTTATCCAGGAAATGTATGTAATTCATGACTTTAGTAATTAATTTGTTTTCTAATTAATTCTTCACCAGTCTATTTCCTTCAATACCAATGTCCAAGTGCACTACTATGACGCCAAGGCAAACTTGCTGACAAGTACCAAGAAGAAGTCCATCATAAAGAACACATCTCAAGTTCGTCTCATAGCAGCAAACGAGGACGACGAGATGAATGACTTGACCCCGGAAACGATCCAACTTCAAAAGTCCTCCGCTAAGAACGGCAAGAACAACAACAGTCAACAGCGGTTGGACTTGGCAAGGGTGGCTTCAAACCTTACCAAGATTTTGGCAGCTGACAGTCCTGAAACCGTCCCTGGGGAATCTCAGGTCGTGGAGTACGAACGGACTGCAACTACTCAGCCACCACCGGCACCTCCATCCACACCCTTGGACGAGAGTGTCTCTTTCAACTTCTCGCCAGTTCCTCCCCCCAGTATTAATTCAAAAAAAAATCGTACTCCTAAATCTACCCCTACCGCTCCGTCCCCTCCTATGCCTTCGAGTTCGACATCAGTTCCAGGTAGTAATGGCAAGACGGCTTCTTACAATCTGCATACGTCATTTACCCCCAAATCCTTTGATTAAATAATCGTTCCCTTTGAATTACCAATTAGGCACAAATCAAATGGAAGGGTTTTATATTTCTTCACAAAAATGTTCAAGTTTATTCTTTCATTACATCAGGTTTCTTGTGTCACTAAAATACAATACAGATGTACTTACACAAAAACTACGACTATAAATGTTCTGCCTATTGAATCTGTTTCTAAAATAAGCACATAAACCATTACACGTACATTTCCTAGAACAAATACAAAATATATATATACATGTGAAATCTACAAAAACAATCATTCCACTCTTGAGTCATTCGTTATGGTTTTGTGTTTATTATTGATTTTTACAATTTACTAATTACTAGACATAACTTTGCATTATGTTTAATTTGGAATAAATGCGGTATCTATCAATTTTCGTTCAAAATCTTTACAATTCTAGCCTCAGTACGTTCACTTAAAGTATGAAGTTTCTTAAACGGAAGCTAACGAAAAAAGCAAAAAACTGTTTAACGCTTTATATAATAGTATAAACTGCATTAACATCTAAATATTGCATTACCTCTGAACTCTAAACTGTAAAACACGTTTAGTTTTCCTAATTGTATGTTTGCATTTTTGAATCATTGGAGGAAGCAGTATGGGCGAAGGTACAGGTAACCTAATTTATTTAGCGAAATTTTGGTTTCATTAAATTGGTCTAAATTTAAACATCTTAGGATCGATTTCAAATTTTCATGAGCCCTTCTCAATTATGAAAGTCCATTTTCTAACACTTTATTCCAACTTGACCTTTTTCAATGTTCGACATACGAGGAAGGATCCAAGGGGAATAATGTGAACACGGGGATTCTACCGAAAAAATTGGTAATTTTCAGGTCAATCTTCAAAGGGTTTTCTCGGATTTTTTAAGGTAACTACACACTTATTTTTAGATATAGCTATAGGTAAGTAGACGAAGGAGAGAAAACGTGTTGAGACAAGGAAGAATATGAATGCAGTTATGGCATGGCTTATGTACATCGATAGTGTTATTTACATTGTCATATACTACAGTTAAGGGATGGTGCTGACCTTTAGCCTACATATGCAAGGGGGAATGGTAATGCATTGAGGAATGGATTTTGTATGGCAGCAGATGGTTTGACAGGAACAGAGGCAGTGACATAAGTCGTCATCCTCGTAGGCACGACTCTCGTAGAATAAAGCGTCGTAAATGTAGGCTTGGCTCCGAAAAGAATCCTCAGCGTCTTTGTCTCCGTGACGGTTGCCACGGTGTCAACGACTACTGGAGAAGAAGTGACGGAATACTGAGGCTGACCCAAGGGGTTACCCTGAGGAAGTTGCGGGTACTGAGGGAATAAATTATTGCTTGGGAGTTGTGGGGTTTGAGGTATATAGGACTGAGGCTGGTGCTGAGGCTGTTGCTGTTGTTGTTGATTTTGAGATGTGAAGTACCGGATGAATGCTAGTTGCTCGGAAGTTAGTCCAGCTAGTCCTGCCAATGGGTCTGTGATAGAGTTTCCTGAAGGACTGAATGGGTTGGGTGCAGAATCGACGGATTTGCCTCTTGGGACGAGTTCCTTTAAAGGTCTAGCTTCTGAAGGTTTCGGAATTTTCTCATCCATTGAGCTTGGGTCAAAGTCCGAGCCGACGGAGGTAAGTTCCTGGACATGAATGCAAAGTTTGTTAGCTTTTACCTTTCATTTAAATATTTATGTTAGAAGTTTTTCGAAGCTAATTTTTACGTCAGGAGGGGCCAAGATATGCTCGTAGTTTGTATCATTCTCGTCATCAGATTCACTTCCTAAGAGGTGTTCACGATTTTCAGATCCAGCTTCCTAAAATGTTTAAATTTTGATTTATAGTTTCCATTTTTTCAACAGGTATTTGACAGCAGTAAAAGTGGACGTCGATAAAATACCTGCAAAGCTGTATTGAATTCGTTAAGAGATTTTGTAGGAACGAACTGGAAGAGCTCAACTGGTGGAACCGTCTTGTGAGCGGTGACCAGTCGAGTGATAAAGTAAGATTGTGTCAGAGTGTACAGTGTGGTGACCCCATCGTATAAGACCGGAAGGATACTTGTCTTCAACATAAGCTAAAGTGATCCAACGAATAAAGTATTTAACGATTTCAAATAAAACAGATCTTTAAAATGCAAAAAAAATTACTTGAGTGGTACTGAAACTTTGAGTAATGGTTTCCAACGGAGGAGTAGCCATGTCACTTCCAAGAACTATCACAGGTAAGGTAGCCACATCGCTTGAACCTTCAAGAATCTTCTCATAAGCTGGCTTGGTTACAAAAATGTTCTCCAAGCTAGCTTCGGCGACAGACGAGGCCAAGGTTGGCTGAATGTTCTCTTTTGTAAATGTTTTGGTCACAGTAATGTATCTAGTGTTCTTAACATTTCCAGCTTGAAAGACATAAGGGGATCGAATGGTAGCGATTTCGAGGTATTTTTCCAATTCTGAGAAATCCGTTGGAGTCACGGTGGCCACTCGAATTGTCTGAGGGACTAGCTCGGGCTCAATGTCATGAACTAATTCATTTGATTCTGTTCGAGTTTCCTCCGGATGTTGCAATTCACTGGCTTCCAAGTTCTGAAGGTAAACCGGTCCATTTGAGGAATCTCTCTCAAACTTCTGTTCCACAGGAGCCTCTAACTCTTCATCTTCTTTGGTCTTAATAATATTGACCTTTGGCTTGGGGGAAGGCTTGAACCTCCATCGGCCAGTTGGTCGGTTCAATTTGAATCTGTAGATTGAAGAGGAACTCGTGGGAGCTACTTGTAGCTGACGGGTGCTAGGGTTGTATCCTCGAGCAGCTTGGGCAGTTTTGAATGTCACTTCTTTGCTTCTGCTGCTTGTCCGACCACCAGACTTAAATCGACGAGAGGGTGTAGCAGATATGACATGGCTATAGACACTCACAGTTGGCAGGACATCTTCAATTTGACGAGAGTTAGCGGATCGACCTCGGTTTCGACCAAATCGTGATCTTCGCCCGTTAGAAGAACTGTTGTCATCTGTAGATACGGGAGCATCTTGTGCTTGGGTGAGTTCGTTTGAATCGGCTACAGCTGCTTGGTTCCTAGATATTACAGTTTAATTGAAAGCTGAATCCATGGAATAATACTATATTACTGTTTACACTTAAACATAAACGAAAATGTTACTTGTTCAATCGGTTGGAAAATCTATTGCTAAGTCGGAATTGCTTCCCTCGACTGGGGGTAGCGGTTACAATGACATCCACGGATGATTTGGCTGGGTTGATGTCCACATATAGTTGAGGTTGTCTTGAGTAAGCGTTAGGATTTGGCACAGGGGATACGTAGATCTTTTCAGGTTTCGTTTGTTCTTTCTGAGGGAGGATATAATGAGTTTGTTCCTCTGAGGCAGTTGGAGTTGGTTCGATGATAACCAAAGAGGAAGAAACATCTTGTTCATCGTCGACTTCACCTTCATGTTCGTCTGGGAGATCTTCGTCTGAAAATATTTATTCGAGCTTTAGGCTAACCATGAACCCCATTATCTTTAGTTCATCATACATACTTGATATGGGATTTATATATTCCAACTAAATAGAGGCATATTCATTTTTTTAAACTCTATTTGTTTGATGACTAATTAAAATTTTACGAGCTCACGACTTGATAGTTTCTTAAACTTAATTAGAGAGATCGCTAAGCTGGATTCACAAAATACTTACTAAGTCGATCGTCCTCGTCAAAATCATGTTCATCTTCAGATGGCTCAAAGTGCTTTGCATTGACAGGTTTGATAGTGCTAGGAACAGTAGCAGGGACAGGAGCTTTGGTGGTGCTAGGGACTTTTTGTGCCGTGATAATAACAGAATGAGCTACTGAAACGCTGCCAGTAAGCTTAACAAGTTTAGTGGCTTCAATTTTTGGCAAAATGCTGGAAGTCGACTCTAAAATTCGGGCATATTGTGTCCCAATATGGGTCCCGATAATTTTAGTTTCCACTACAGTAGTCCTTCCATCATTTACACGAGTTTCGTAAATCTGATTAAGGACACCCGTGGGTTCATCTTTCTTTGGTGGGGGTGGTGGTGGCAGATTAACTTTTTGTGCTGTAACAACAACGGGAGCTGTGTAGGCAGGAGTGATAATGACAGGAGCGTTGTGCTTAGGTGTCAATTTGAGGGTAAAGCCTTTAGATTTAATTTGAATTGTTGGTGCAGGGGTCGTGACCTGGGGTTTTATGGGTTCCACTTCTTCTGGGAAAACCTCACCTTCAACAAACTCACCAGAGCCCAGATTAGGCGAAGAAGCCACAACATTAACTTGAGTTCGGATCTGAAAGCAAACAACACATTAGATTAAATTTATAATCATTTCCGTGTACTTTTTCATAACATTTTCATGAAATATGGGAATCTATTTACATAAAATGAGACAAATAAGATTGGTTCGAATGAGGAATACGTGAGAGAAAGTTGACACTAGGTCAGTCACCATCAATAGTTGGTTTTGGCTTTGCTTCAGTCTTCTAATGTTATGCTTTGAATGCACATGCACAACAAGCTTTTGAGTCGTGTATGATTTGTACGTAATGTGTTACATGGTATAATAGCATAGCTGACTGCATAATAAGAGAGCAAAAACCAACAAGATTTACAATATCATAATCTTGTTGGATGATGATTTAATAGAGGCGTGACCTCATGTCAACCTCTCTGTCAGAATTATTAACCCCTTATAATTAATCATGTCTTCTTTTTGTACAGGACAACAGCTAAGGCTAATTTACGTACTTGTACTTCCGGCGTTGACGGAGTGATGGGGGATTCCTTATTCAGTTGTTGTTTCTTGGTAAGTTCTTCAGAAACGAGGTTCTGGTCGTCTAACGGAGGGGCGATTTGGACAACTGATGAGCCATAAACTTGAGGTTCCACTTCGGAGGCTTCGATAACAACCGGGGAAGGTTCCTCAGGGTAGACCATGAACTTTGGTTCCCTCGGAGATGACGATGAGCTTGAAGATGATGAGGAGGACACCGAGGCTACAAGGTTGTTCTCGTCCTTTGAAATTGACTCCGGGCTCAGCTTCGGCTGTTCTGTAGGCTTCACTGTGAACGCTGGGATTTCGGAGGCTGCGGTTGGCTTCACCAAGTCTGGGAATACTGTAGAATGGGAAAACAATAGGTTTGCAAAATGCGTTACATCAGTAGTCCGGATGTGTTTGTTCACGTAGGAGTAAATTTAAATTGTGAATTAAAGCACGCAAGTATTGGTTACTTGATTGTATTTATGCATTCAATCGTAAATCGTGATACGTTTTTGTTCAAATTAGTAAAGGAAAATGGCCGATTTATGGGATTTTGTACGCGTAACATAAAAAAGTGATTGAAAAGTGAATTAGTGGAGTTCCGGCGATTTTAACGATCTAGCTGTTTTGTGCACAAGAAAAAGGTCATGTTAATGGTATTCTAATATCATTGTCTTTAATCATTTTATAGCTTATTAGCTTTAGTTCTTTGTCTCTATTTGCAAACCTTTCTTAGTCTGGGGTGTGAAGACCATGACGGTGTTCCCAATGGTCGTGACGAAGTCCAAGAAACCGTATACCGTTTGGGTCACCCGTTCCACATCAGGCAAGGCGGGTGTCTCATCCCCAGGTGAAGATGGACTTTGATGAGTATCCTTCAGAAGTTGGTGTGGTGGCTTCAAAATAAGCTTCGGCTTCGGCGAAGGCTTACTGTAAACTGGACGATTTTGTATGAAAACTGGAACAGATCGGACTTCCCCTGCAGGTTCTGCTTTGACCCCTCCACCTGCAAAATCACGAGTTAATAAATTTATGAGTTTACAAAAATTCCTCTTTGAGAATCTAAAGTGCATCAAGTTTGTCTAAAAAATGTAAATGCACACTAGGTGCGTGCACAAGGAACAACTTCATGCATTTTTCCAATCGTCAGAGTACTTGGAAATACGACAGTAAATTCTGTGTGGCAGAGACTCAGATTATAATAGGAAATCTCTATTGCAATATGTAACATACAAGTAATTAAAATAGTCATGCAGTTTTAGAAATAACCGTTCATGCATCATATCCATACATATATACTAAATTAAGTTACGAACTACGTTTATAACTTTTTAAGTAGTGGTGTACCCAAGGCCTTAAAAGGAGACTTGGATGACCCTTTTATTACCATGAAGAATAAGTGTGTGCCTCAAAATCCACTAAAATCTAATCTAAAATCAGAATCAGCGACTTTCCATTTCATTTAATTAACAGTTTTTCATGCCTCATGCAACCCAGCTGTTTGTAAAGTACCTTTTGTGACTTACAGTAACAACGCTTAGGAGGTTATACGTTTTTTAAGTATAAGTCATTCGGCTAAAACAAATCAGATAAATCCTCATCTCTCACTCTCACATGTACAAATCCAAAGGGGAATAACCAGGATATCCATCTCAATTTCATGTAGGTTAGTATTTTTTAATTTAATGTTTAGCAACTCAAACTTTTAAAGGATTGATTAAGAGTATATATTTAGAAGCTTGCATTCAGTGTGAAGAGCTAGTTTACGATTGCTCCTACATGTAACCTACTATTTACTAGTTACAGATCCTAATTAATTAAACAGTTTAAAATGTGATGTTTCAGATCTCTTTGAAACTGTTTTCCGCATAAGATAAGGAAAAACAATTTAATAAAAAATATGAACTCATAGATCATACGCGTATTTAGTAATTGCAATTTATTTCCATTCGTTCGGACAGAAGGGATTGTGCATAAACTATGGCTGTCCGTTTGGGCCTCGGCCATAAGCTCTTTGACTGCTGTCTGATCTTTAGGCATGGAAGACAAGGACTTATAACTGCATGACCATTGATTCTGACTATAAGAAAATTCAGTGTCAATTGCCAATCAGCCTGAGTCAAAAGATATTTAAGAATAGTTTATACACGGCCCTCATATACTGTACTTTAATTCTAGACCGTACAGTCGCTAGAAATATTTCGTGTAATGTACTAGTGTATGCGGTTGCTAATTATTTGTGGTAAAACTGTCTACTATATTAAGTATTGGACATTGACAAAGGGGAAATGTTTAACTTGTGAATGTTTGTGGGTGAGAGGGAGAGATATATATTTATGAGATCAATTTCACTTGCTAAAGGATCCCTCTGCACTTTCGGAGTGCACGATCTCCTCGTAAAAACATCTTCGATGGGACTACAAGGCAAGGTGCTTAGTATGTTGAACACTTGAATACGCTATAGCACTACCTTATCATTTATAAGCTGGTCGAAGTATTTTACAGACGTCGTGGGCTTTTGCGTTTATCTGCTCATTTGTCATGCAGTTCGATAAGTGAAGGGTGTCCGTGCTCCAAACGATAGAAAAACTAACCAGCCCTCGGACGAATTCTAAACAGAAATGCCATCGCAGAGTTATTTTTTTAGACGTGCATCTCCCTTATCTTAGAATCTGTGTAAGTGTAATCACGCATAACACTTGTAAATAGTACACGTCGTAAATTGATGGAGAATGTACTTACTCTTACCACCTATCGCTCTGAATCTAGCTGCAAATAACTATTTAGTTTTAACACTTTCGAGTTTCGAGTCTTACTTGAAAAATACTATTTCCGTGTTGGGTTATTATAGAATTGGTTGTATTGCTGAATTACTTATTGAAAATTTAGTTACAATTTAGTTATAATGTAAACCATGCGTTACGCATTTGAGCATCCACGCCCAACCCTTTGTGCGTCTAAGGATAGTTTACGACTTCGAGGCTCTTATGTCCGGTTTTTAAATTTTGTAAAATTAAATCCTGACACCCTGACTGTAATTCTGTAGGTTGTACTACAAGCATGTAATTATTTTTGTGGATATTGGCAAGTAATTAAAAATCGATTTACAAGGATGAAACTTCCATATTTTTTGAATAGCAAAACTCTATTTTCCGATTATAAGAGAACACGGAAAAAGTGTAATGACCTAGAGACCCCATAACAATAGAGATTGGTGACAATACACCATTAAGAATCCTAAATGAAGAAGTGATTGTTGTAAAGTGAATGTTGTGCCAAGCCATGTGCAACCAAGCGTTGGGCGATTCAACCCTTTAAGAACTTATTTAAGGATTTATAATCTACTATTCTAATGTGGCTTATTTTAGTGGTAGAACGTACGTGTGTGAGCTAAAATTTATAGAGTTAAATTGCAGTGCAGTGCATCAGTGCATTGTAACATTATAAATTGCTTTAAACGGCTTTACTATTGATGTGCTTGGTGCTAAAGTGTGAGTGTAAAGTATTTGTAAGGAATTGTGCGGATTTGATTTTTGAAGGAATCTGACTAACGAGGGACGTATAACGGTGACCAGGATCTATTCGGACTGGCAAGGCGAAGAGCAGTAGTAGGTCGGCCTGACAAAGGATCCCTGACCTCTGACCTCGTTCCTAGTTGAACTGACCTACGCTCGGGGTTAAACGTTCTTGGGCTTGTACTAATTGATGTGGTAACTGACGAGGTACTTCGTTTAGTTGTACTGGGCAATGATAATGGCTTTGGGAAGTATCTTCTTGTAGTTGTACTATGCGTTGTGGAGGATACAGTTGAGGATCTTGGATTTAAATCCTCAATCTGAAACTTCTCCTCTACCTCCAGCTGACCTGAGGAGGATGACCTGTTCCAAATGATGACTTCCTTGGCTCTTGAGTCGTCAGAGGTTGAGGTGATGCTTGAGGAGTCTGAATTTGTATTAGGTTTCCGGACCTTTGCATTGGCATACACCTTGAATCCTATCCCACTTGCTTGATTGTTTAAAAATGTACATAGATTAAAGGATTTGGCTAAAAACAACTTTTTGTATTGTAAATTACACATAATTGCTATAGAAGAAGAAGGCAGATTTGTTGGTAAATAATAGTTTGCTGATTATCTCATAGTTTATTTATTTGGGGTAATTAGGAGTTGAAGGGAGGCCAGCTTGGCTGAAGTACCTAATCGTATATCCATATCAATATAGCAATATATATCCATTGAAGTATGTAACGTACCATCTCTGATTTCCGAACTTGTGGGTTCGTAATTGTAATTGAATCATAAATAGACGCAAGGATTACTCAATCAACCACACAGGGCTTTGATCGTTGATTCTAATTACTAATTAGGAACAAATGAAGAAGCCCTCTTGACATCGAATAGGGAATTCTACCTTTTTATGATACCCTATTGGAATTAAGAATATTGGAATTGATTTCTGTGGACTCTTATTTAAATTAGATATCAAATTACCTTTGAAGCAATTACATGGTTGCGTGTCTCTGAATGTCGTTTATTCGTTACGTGTCTATGTAGATATACGTTCATAAGATTGTAGATTTAGACATACTGGTATGTTCGGATATATTATGCATGTGGTGAGTAATTAGGTATCATCATAATCAACGAGTCATCGTATTCTTCTTCATGAGACTCCTGACATGAGTGAGAAGAGCGTATGGGGGGTGATTTATATTCAAGTGGGAAAGTCAGTCCTCTTATTCCTAATCAATCAATGTAGTGGATTGAGACTCAATGTTATTTATTAAGACTAATTCAACATCACAGAAAAGTACTTTTACTTTTCGGCCTCACAAGCCCCGAGATTGGGCATTGGAGATTGGAATTAGAGAGCCTTTTATGTGGACTGTGAGAGTATGACAGAACATGTCAACTTAATCTGACATGTGTCAAATCGATCCATAAATAATTCCATAATTTCCCTCCGAAGTCTCTGTCAGACTTGTACGTGTGTTTATATAAGGCGGAATGAGGGCATTCAATTCGTTCACAGAGACTCAGATTTGAGAAGTTTAGATTGATTGTGGATGGTCGAAGATTATGTTTCTACACAGGCTGTCTATACCGTATCGATGAATGAAAGGGATTCATCCGGAACGAATACATTTCAATAACTCATGTTGGATATTCGAGTAGTCATTTGTAATTGGAATGAGGAGTGAAGATGCGTTATTTTTTTAATGCAATTATGGGACAATGCATAAAATGACAGTGTGACTATTATTGTTTTGACAAAGGATGAGATTGGATTTTTGATCTTTGAGCTGACTCTGACTACTCTGACAGTTGTTAATAATATGGCATGTAGTGTTTATGAATTATTAGACAGCAGTACTCAATAAATAATTTCTCAAATATTGAAAATATTGAAAAAGGTTATATAAGCCGTGAATTTGAACCCTAATTCATCATCATCGCACATATGACAATTCAACGATATACCAAAATTGTAAGCCAATGAAATCCAACGCGTATAATATACATATCATTCTTTATGCAAGAGCATAAATAATCAAGCTAGTCTCATATTTTGCAATTTCCAATCCCTAACGTTTTAATAGTTGATTCCCTCTCCTAAAAATGGGTACAGGCCAAAGCTGAGGAAATGTCTGATTCGGGATGGCCGAAAGCCGTATGTCCTAAGATTAACTACGGATGGACTACGAGCTGTTAAAAACAGTTTGGGCAAAAGGGGGTTGAAAATGCATTAAAAATTCTTAAAAGGAAGAAGCGTGACGACTGAATAAAAATTGAAAGTTGAATCTCTTCAATACATCAACATCGCCCAGCCAAGAAAGTCCGGTAGTTCCTCAAATGTAATTTTACTTGCACAGGACTTTAAAGCAACATTTCCTGCTTCGAAACAATTGCACAACTTCTGAAATTATCGCATTCTTCTAATACATTATGCCAGATTGCATCCATTATTTTATAGATTAGGAACATTCATGATGAATGGGTTGAAAATGCTCTAAATCCCTTAGATTTAAAATACAAGAGGAGAAGTGTAACAAATGGATGTAAAGTGTAAGTTGTAATTACTCATCCAAGGAGAGCATTAATTCATAATTATGCCTCATGAATTCATGATATTGGGACTATTTGGTAAGAATGCCGCAAAGCCAAATTCATGTGTTCAAGTGTTGCCTGCCATCATCCAAAAAAAATCAGACTGAATAATCCTTCCATTAAACTGATAAATTAGATTAAACAAAAGAACGATATCTCTTATCCTAATTGCAGTTACGGGATTCCTCGAGATTGTAAATGTTGAAAATATTAGGAAGTTTTATGATTTAAAAACCTTTCAGTTAATGGTCTTCTTTTGCACAGATGATGATGCAAGACGTGAAGTTTAGTGCTTTCTGAACCACACCTGAGATTTGGGACTGAAATAATCAGTCGGGTTTAACTACCTGTAATTAGTCGTCGTGTGATTGTGGATTGTTAAGCAATTCATTCACTTGTCACTCTCTCCCAGAGTCCTCGCATTTGGCAGTTGACAGAATGGGACAAGAACTAAGAAGGCCTTATCATGCCTTAAATAAATAAAGACCATATCCTAGCAAAGCAGTGACTCAAGCCAAGACTCCGCCCAATCTTATCCCTCAATGTTCTAATTCTACTTGGGAAGTGATCAACCCAAGGCGCTGGTAACTTTGATAATTTTATAATTCCATAATGTTAGGCAACACCGATGCACAGCTTAGCTCAGTGGTTTAGCTTTACGATTCAGAATCAGAATCTGAATCATTGAATCATTGAAGCCTTCGTCCTGAGAACAGATGTGACATATTATTATCATTGCTATTATTACCATCCTATGAAACGCCTATAATGCTTAATGGTGAAGTACTGCTCGTAATGGTTGATGGTTGATGGTCGATGGTAAGCCTGGGTGAGAATTGTGTAACAGAGGACCAACACCAATTGTTAAATTGTGGTTGAACAATAAGCCCAGGATATTTCATTCTCATCTTGTGGTCTTTAAATTGTAATTTATGAGGGAGATCAGTGAATTATATTACGCAATCCCTCCAAAGGTATTCTTAAACTCGTATGTAAGTATTTGGAATTTGAACGACTCAACCATCAACGTACGGCCTCATCTCCAATCCACAAGTCTACAATAGAATTGGATGAATGCAACCTTTTAACATCTAAAGGTTTAAAGTCGTCCTCACTTCAATGAGCTCTAAGAGGAATTAGGCAGTATCCATCATTACTTTCATTACTTTCAAGTTTCAATACTATTAGAGGCTCCTAAATATTATCATTCAAAAGAGGCATTACAGAGATTACAGAGAATCCTCCTATTCTCATCTCAGTTCTCAATGTTGTTATGTGAATTGCAATTGTACGGTTGTGACTTTTGCTCAAGGAATCGAGAATTTGATCAGATTGGCAGATGAGAGATGACAGAGGAAGACATGATTTTGAAATTTTAATGTCGGAATCCCTATGTTGTTATTATTCTAATTGCAATTAAACTGTCCCTCTAGGCCTTGTTTTGTACACAGACTTGACCGACTAGAGATTTTGATGATGAGCCAAGTCTTTGAAATGCTTAAAATCCTGTTTCATACTACATAACATTCATAATGCTCTTATGTACAGTATGGATTGGTGAGCTGGAAGGTTGACTACGGTTTCAAAAAGTTATTTTTTAAATACCGTAGTGACTCCAAGGCCCAACTGAGAGATGGAGGGATTGAAACGCTGTTGTAAATTTGAAGATTAGGAGTAGAGGGGATACATAAAGAGCTATGAAGTGTTTTGCCAAGTCCGTATCATCTTGAAGTGTGAAAGAGATTGATCAATCTTTTTAAAAAAACATTTAACGATTTGAAGTCTTCGATGTTAGATCTTAGAGAGAAATCGAAAGCCTGTCCAAATAGTGAAGATGATTACCTAAGGTGTTAATTGCCATCGTGTACAAAAGTGTGAGATGTTAAGGTGTTGTTCGGTTTGTGTGGTGTGGAACATCTGATGATTAGTCATTATTCTCATAGGCCTTGCATACTTTTTAATAATTTTATTGTCTATAGCTAAGAGCCATAGGGGTGTTGTTAGGGTGGAGATGGCGGATCATGAAATCATGAGATCCTGACCTCCACCTCTCTACTTCAGAATTTGAGACTTTGATCATGTCGAATGCATCGATGTGAGGAGTATTGTTTTACAATTCAACGGATTTTAAATATATTTAATGTAGTTGTAATGGACGATCTAAGGTATTCAAATGCACAAGTATCCACCCCAATGAGACTTTAAATGTACAAAGTCCTGAGGAAATTAGCCCTTTAGCCCACTGAGTGACACAGATGAGGATTATGCTAGAAATTATGAAATATGAATTAATCTCGCCTTGGACATCCTCTCTTTGGCCTTTGAGGCGAGTCAAATGGTAAGTGTGCTTCTTCACCGTATGCTTCATTTGTAGGGTATTCGAAGCCTCTTATTATCAGAGACTAGATGACTGAGTAGAATTTTAATAATGTGTAATGTCTTCATTTGATAAAGGTGTAAAGGTTTTGTTGAGGAGTTCTCAACGCTACGCTTCTCCCTTGTGAAAAATTTTTATGTGTTATTTAATGCCTAATTGACTAATTATAATTAGCAACGCCTTGTTTCACTCATTCTCTTCTATTCATTATACTGTCATCAACTTTGACACCTTTGGCTATACTTTTAGCTACGCTTGGGGTATTAAATTCATACTTGTTTAGGAGTTTTGATATTTTGTTTTTTTCTGTAACAAGGTCTTCTTCTAATTTTGTATGTAGGGAGTTGAAATCAGAGGAGTTTTCAAGGAAATGAGATATCATCAAAACTGATGATGTACTTAATACAGCTCCTATTTACTGAGCACCGAAACTAATTTCGAAGGATGCAGTTGACAAAAACTACAAAGGATTATTTAACGCTGCGCTTTTTAATAAAATTTGAAGTAAAAACCGTTCAAAAACTGCATGTCAAAATGTCAGGATGTTTAGTTATAGGAACTTAGGATTTCCTTGTATTGTGAAATCATTGAAATCTGTGATTTTTGAAGCCTTAATATGAACGACTATGTACTAATAGGTACTTATGTACGAATAGGTACTAAGTGGTGGCTAATATGTTGAAGTTGACGTTAATTACAGCTTGTATCATTCCGTACAATGCTCAGTCAGTATTGATTGATTAGGGTTGACAAATGAATAATTACTACTGACGGTTTTTACGTTTAAAAAGTGAGAGGATTTGTTGGGCATCTGTTCACGCAGTAGAGAATACGGAAGCTGTGTTTTTATTGACGAATAGCCAACGTAATTTAGGAGGTTATTGCGATAAAAATACGAGTGATATGAGTTCAAAATAGATTCCGATTAATTATTAATGCATAATGACTTTAAACATACTGGTTTCAGGAATAAGTTAATAACTATAAGTTGTAGTAGAATCTCAATTACACAACTGTATATATGAATGAAGCGTAATTTAAATATGTACTTCTGTACATTATTTCTGCATTCCAGATCCAAGACAGATTAGGTAATCCATGGATATTTGACAACGAAAGTAACTACCTAACAAACAGAAATGGAAGTCAACAAACCCAAAAACGAACAGGGCCGATTTAATTGTCACTTAATTGTGGTTAATCTATCCTCAACTCCAAAATTGGGTTAATCCTCTCTCCCTCTCCATAGGTATCATAATCATGACATTCCAACATACCATTAACATACCTACGGATACACTCCTCCTACGCAATAATACGCCACCACCACTATATAGAATCCACCATCGACCTTCCTTTTCTTACAAATCCCAACTGAACAAGAACCATAGCCGTTTAATTTAATTGCGTTTATAATTTTCATACAAAAACTTTACACGTTTGCAGTTGCACATTCTATTTATCTAGAAAAAAAACTCTTGTAGCTAAGATTAGTATTTAAAAAATAATCGACTGCAGGATTTAAAAAATTTGCTTAATCTCTTGTATTATTAACAAAATGTGGTTAATCAGGATACGGGATTTTTTTACTTTAAAACAATAAAAAGACAACCTGTGCAATTACCTGTCTTTATTCATTTTTTAACCACTTGCAAATACCATTTGGAATCTTAAAGTTGAATCTTGCGAACTTATGATAAACGACTGATTGAATGAATCAATATTCCAAATTAAGATTACCAGATGACCGCAAGCCAATAAACCTCAGTGTGTAATTCTGTATTTTGTAATGCAATGATGTGATAGAGATGAATTGACAAGACTCCCGTATGAACCAATCCGTCCATAAATGCAATACTTTACAGAAATGTATATCGATTTGTACAAATGAAGGAAGTATTTTGTATTTAAGACGAGTATGGAGTAAATTAAAGGTTTGTACAATAACAGGCAAACTCATGAAAACCAAGTGTACTTAAGCATTGTGATCGAGTAGTAATGAGCTGATATTCAGCTTGTGTGTACTGATATGCAATTTGCAATCCATAATTAATCTGCTAATGAATCTAGAAACCCAGTGATGAATGTTGGCTCAGAAGTGATAAACTTTAATGAAGAAGACCGCACAGATGCAAACATATGCCAAGATCAATGATCAATGACATCAATGTCTGATTTATGGTTATGAAAATATGTTTCAAAATCAAGAGCAATTTTATTTCCATTTCATTGTCTATCAATTCGGGACCACCCATAAACATTCCTCAGGTGGAAATGATGCTTTCGTAATACCCCTAACTGTGTATCGTCTTACTCTGCGGTTTTATTTTGCTCTGCTTCTATCCTAGTGGCATTTATTTTAGTCTAGGATAGCAGTCAATTTCCAAAATCTGCTAAGACACTTTATTGACAATCATTAAAATCAAATCGCTTATGATGGAGGTTCAGTATCATAAAGTGACTACATTTTCTGCAATGTTGTCCCTACTGTTGAGATTTAGTATTTCTATGATCGAGTTCGAGAATTTTATGTCACTCTGCATCTATTCGATGCTTAAGTGAATGCATGGTTTATCTGAGATGTTTTTCTTGTAATGTTACAACTGTGATTCAAATTTGAATTGGGATATTGAACCTGTGAAGATAGCAATTTGTCATACACTGCCATGGCATTTCATGGATTTTGACGTCAGAAAAAATTCAAACTGATTGTTAATCACGTAGTTTATGAACGGCTTTGAATAATTGACTGTAATAACGGTTGTTATGCTAATCTATACTATAACATTCTATTTTCTTTAAGTTTGGATGATAAAAATTGCATGTTGGCTTGTAAAATGCCAATTTTAATTAACCTTACAACAGTTAGCCACAAATAGAGGAGTTTGATGACTAATTAATTTCTAATGGCCAAAAATGGAGATGAAAATACAAAATAAAAATTAATGAGGACGCACTATAACTATTTGGGAGTCGTCGTGGTGTCTGTATTTCTACATGGAGGAAGATGTCCATAGGTAGATGATGTAATTTGCAATACTAATTATCAAGGAACTCATTCATTTGCAAGACACGGAGGGTTAATGTCGTGATTATTACTACAAGCAATATTTGTGCATGTTATGCCTTATTTTGCTACTACAACAAATACGTGAAGTCTTTTTTTTTTTATTAAATAGTAAAACAACACCTTCTGTAATAATGTAGGTAATTGTAATGTTGCAAATCACCCAAGTTGATTTTTCCCTAAATATGCAATTTCCTCTATTACTAGTTTTTTCGTCACTCGAAATTGTTGACAGATGCCATAGCTAATTTCAAAATGGCTGAGTAGTAGATCAATCAAAGGAAGAGATAAGTATTTGTTGTAAACAAATGCTAAGGCATTTGTATGTTACTTCTAACCGTTGGGTAGCTTTGAGGATTTGAACGGCAAATCCCTAAGAATATTTCTTAAATAAGTTAAATAATTTAATTTAAGACGGAAGGATATTCGATGGCAGTTTGGCAGATGCGTTGTAATCTACGAATCTTTGAGACTCAAAATTAAATGGGGTAAGGACACATTAGGATTTAGATGTCATTTCTAATAATGATGAATTTAATGAACGAGGGCTTGATAGATACTCTTAATAATATCGAGAGTATTGCCATTTACATTCCAAATTCTAATTAATTTCAGCCCACTCGTGAGTCTTTGATTAAAATGTCAACCTTCCTTTGCTTAGCCGTTTCAACTTCATATTTTTACCTAAATTCCCCAAAAATGTCCTTGACTCTTTTTACAGACATCAATAAATTGTTTTAGCCCAAGATTCGATTGTCCTTTAAAGTCACATTTGATTGCAGTTTAAAAAGTACAGTTTAAACTTTATTAAAAGTCCAAACGAATTTTCTAGACGATACCAAAAATCTATACCGACACTCATTGCAAAACAATAACGTCGATGCATTTGTCTACCTCAAATAATATCCAACCTTCCTAATGCTGCTCCTGTGCAACTGCTATCAGAATTGATTAGATCCAGATTAATTGAAATATTTATGATTGGGGATGGCTATTCCTATCCTTCGTACTCTTCGGCAGGGCTTGTACAGCGAATTAGTTTGCAATGTAGATTGAGTCACCTGACCTCACATTTTTTTGATAAATTTGAAATAAAATTTGGGTGAAATTAGGATACAATGGGCTGTAGGTAAGTATTTCCCCTTGGCTTAGTTATCTGTATCGGCTAATGAAGGAAGGGGATATTGAAATGCAGATGCAACCAAGTACACAAACTTAAGAGTACACAGAATTTACAAAATAGAATTACGGATGACAAAACAACGCAAAAATATATACCAATTTTTGATATCATTGTAAAATTACAATGAAATATTTGGTCTAATGTCTATTATAAAATTATGTTTCATGATGGATAATAGGGATGTTATTTTGCCTTACAATTCGCAGTAACTCCTTATCATTATCTGCCAAAATGGTCATAATCGTTGGATTTCATTTTGCGTCGTCTTCATTAAAGAAACTGTTGATGACGTTGCATATGTTCTTTCTATATACTTCAACTAACTAACTGTAATTTTAGCTACATTTAGCCATGCTAATATAATATGCATTTGAAACAGTTGAATTTCAAACTGTTGAAATATTTGAAGATTATGACAATCAGATTTTAAGATTAAATAAGTTAGTTAATTAGTATTAAATTATAGATGCACTTTTGATTTATAGTTTTAAGAAATTAATAAATCAGTTTAACTTTAAATTGATTTAATGCATAAATGCCACAACCTTCCGATAGTTAATACCAAGACGGTAGATTTAATGCATTTGCCTATTTGTAGACAATCAATCTACTAATTCCCATCTCATAATTGCGATAAGCGATGGGATCATTTTTTGTGGTGTAATTTTGAATAATTGCCGATAATCCCAAGGGTTTCATTTGTTTGCTTGTTTTGCATTACCAGCATGGAAAATGTGTTGTTAATTTTATGGAATTAGTTTCATGTGATAAGATACCTAACCTCTTATCAAATGATAAATGTTCCTGAGGGACATAACAAAACAATGCCAAAGGGGGTTAAAACTGATTACATAAGGATATCAAGACTGAAGACAAGCCTTACCGATTATGATGAGCAGAATAGCTGAAGTCACGGTGACCATGTGGACAAGTAACCTTTTCCGATTCATGTTGACTGATTTCGGGTTCTGCGACTTTGTGAAATTTCATAAAATTAGTTCCTGGGATTTGGAGGATTTTCTGAAGCTTTGACTTGGATTTCTACTCCTGATTATCTTCGATTCATGTTTTGTACTTCAAAATTTATCCGTCGAGGAGTTTTAAACTGAAAATTAAATAAAGTCATCGATTAGTATAAGTTATATTTTATATACGAATGTACTTATAAATATAGTAGACTTTGAGTACAGTAGACATCTTGTCATTCATTTTCGCAACATCTCATGAGGATTTTGTACAGGAACCAAAAGATTAAATTTAGGACACGATTTGTTTACTAAATAACCAGTTAATTTACTAAGTACTGTACATAAACTAAACAGCTCAAAGATTAAAAACGTCTGCAAGTGAGAAAATGCTTGCATTATTGCAGAATCCTGATAAATTATGTTTCGCATTTATTATTGTAGGAAATCGCCTCAAATCTCAAGTGTCAAAAATCTAATAGAAAATGGCATATGCCATCGCATCCTACAATTTCCCTACTACATACCTACTGCAAATTTATGCATACACGTACTTAAGTATTTAGTAAACACCATACCAACATGTCAAGCCAAGAAACCAAGATACCAAAGCACACAAACCACCACCACCAATTCTCATATTTCTTACACATTTCAACCGAAAAACTATCTGCATCTCCAATCTCTTATGTAAAAAAAAAAAAAAAAAAAGTACAAACAGTAGATGGTTAATATTCTGAATACTAACTCATAGAGCTCATTGGCAAAATCCCAAGAACCTGTTGATATGATAATTATTATCATCTGTGTAAGTTTAATTACACATTAGCCCCGCCGTTGTAACTGTTATATCATCAAATCAGCGTGAGTAAATTATCATCGTATTAAAAATATTATAATACTATTAGAGGCCTAGACTTTTTGAATAAGGAAGAAGTATTGTTGACTATTAGCCATTAGGGTTTTGTTAAGTGTTGCAAGGTGCAACCGACGGCTGGCTTGGGGTATTCAAAATATTTAATGATTTTAATGACCAGTATGACCAAGTTGTGTCATTCTTATTGTACACAGGGATATTATTATCAGATTTTGGCATCATAATCCCTCCTGGGATGATGAGATGAGGAAGAATTAGTTTGTGTCTCATGAAATTCTTCCATTGCAAATTTCAGTAATTTTGGCTCAAAATAGCAAACGCAATTAGCAAAATTACTGAATTGCTGAATATCTTTCAAAACCTCACGAAGAAAAGCGCAGACATCCTTCTAAATTACTACAATTTTTTAAGTAAGTTTGCAGTTCTTAAAGTAAATTGCCGTTTAAATGTTTTAAAACTTTTAATGGCTTTTATTTAACGTTGATATTTTTAATAGTTAGATAAATTGCAATGTTAATGAGAGATGATCGTGTAATCATTAAATATATCGTTTAAGTTCTATGGGTTCATTAAGCTTATTTTTATTGATGTTTCGAGTAATATTAATATGCCACAAAATGGGATTTAATGTCAAGTGTTAAGTGTTATGTAAATACATACATTCAAGTGTGTTTATAATTTAAGTAAATTGCAACTATTGCGAAATACATAAAAAAAACTTCTATCACAGCTTTGGATTTATTTTTGGTGATTTACTAGCTTTTAGCATTAATTCAGGTCGGATCTTAATTAAGAAAAATAGTTTTTCTAGGGTAATGATAATGCCTCTACAATTACAATTTCTACTATTTCAAGGATACCCAATTAATAAGTGTTTTAGTTTGATCGACATCGAAGATAAATTTTTAAGAAAACATTTGATCCAGCATCTATGATCCAACAATTCTAACCAGTTTTCTCAATCTGCATTGAAAAAGGCACACCACCTTTACAAACAATCCACGTGCACCAAACTTGCATGAACGAAATTCATCGGCAAATAAGTTTTTGCCGTTTAAAGAATTTGTTTATATGAGTAAACCAAATTTTAGATTTGTTTCTTCACAAGTATGTAAGTATGTATGCATTTACATCTATCTACATTTCGTTATGTACCTAATGCTCATCCAGACCTTAGGGGAGGAAATAGTTTGCAGGTACATACTGCCTGCTTGAATATTTTCTGTGTGATGATATGCATGGATTGTACGAATACCGATTGATAACCAATAGCCAACAGTAGATGTTATATTTTCGCACGATTTCATAAGAAATGATCAATAGACGACACTAATGTAGTCGACAACTCGATAACTCGACACGCTCTCAAAACCAAAGGAAGGTTGACTGAAGAAAAACAGTGCGATGCATTTTTTTTATAAGACCAAATGGGAACTGTCATCATGCCACATTAAGTATAAAGGACGCCCGACTTTACAGATTGAAGTTTGCACCACTTCATTGTGCAATATCCAACACCACGATTCACGACCGTATCTTGACACAACAGAGAGTCAACAGTCTTAAGTCAAAACTTAAGTGTGAGTATGAAGAAGTAAATACACCTTTAGGAGTTATAGTCATCTTTTGAAATTGAAAATCACAGCAGGAAGCTGCTGAAGATGAACAATTGTAGACATACCTAGTTCTTTCCGGTTGGACATCGACTCACATACAAATCTATCATCGTTTTCTAGCACCTGGCGGGTGATGGACATGAGTTTTTTTGTGTTGTACAAATTCAGCTTTGCTGAGGGTTACAGACTTTAGGTTTGAAAAAATGTATTCGAATGTGGTATTAGTTGTATGGCTAGTAAACGACCAAGACGACGTTTTTATTTTAAGATGTTTGAAGTTGAGAATGCTGCACTGTCATCTCACGATTTTCTCAAATGCATTTTAATCTTATGAGAATATCCTTCTTGTATTTTAGTGCCGTAGAATATCTGTATTTGTTACTGCAAGTTTTTGAGTGGACGATTTCTGATTTAGATCTTCCCGAATCATCGATTTGCTGAAATCCGTTGATTTCAAAATTTCAACAAGTGAAGATGATATGCGGTCTGAATTAAATGTTGAGTCTGAATTGAGAATCTCAAGTTGGCCTCTGCTATACATTACAAATATAATATACAGGATCAAATTTACTTGAGCAATAAGAATAACTCTGTTAATGAACGCCGCCCGACATAGTCCAATTCGAAAACAAGGTGTTCTTGAATCATTCCACTACTTTTCGAATACAGGTCAACGCACAGCTCATAAAATCTGCTACAAACTCTTGGCTATGTCTTTAAGTATCTACAATCAAACCAATCGACATAGGTTCAAATACAATATTTCTTGATACATATTTGCATTTGTTCCGCAGGAATATGCCAAAAAAAGTTGTTAAAAAAACTGAGAGACATTGCATCTTTTATTTGGAACATAAATTTAATTTGGATGGCCGTGAGGAGAGACCGAAAGTGATGAACTAAAATTCTACAGCACAAAATACATTACAACGATTACCACTTTAAGCAGTCATAAAGCGCATTGGAGGATATTGGCCTGCTTTCCATTTAATTTGCATCCACCGAGTTCTGCCAAATCAAAAACTGCATCCCTCATTATCACACGAATTCTTCCTCTCATATGTAAATACGTCTGTATGGCCACATAAATGAATAGTAGCCGACACATAAACTTCCTACTTTACACTTGACCGTAGGGGACTATATGTTGTATTATACGTAGCTTAGCGTTTTTTTTACAAATAAGACCGACTCAGAAAAAAATGCCGATGACGCCTATTCAAAATCCTCAAAGAAAGTAAGAACGAATCTGTAAGGAAGCTTCCCATGTTATAAATTCATAACTATAAATCTCCTACATATTCTATCATGATATTATTTACTATAGTGGATTAAGGTAGGCAGGCAGTTGGGGATTCAGCCCTTAGGAAAAAAGCATTCCGAATATTTCAATGTCAAACTCAAGCTGAACTATCTCTTAAATTGAATGTGATGATGTTGGATCTGCTCTCATTTCTTTTATTAAAGTCCCAACCTGCCAAATACATCTTACTGTCTCCTGTCTATCTGAACAGACGATTCGGGGTCGCTGAGGCAAAAAACACCTTTGGCAAAAACTGAAATTAACACTTTTTTTTAGGCAAAAGGGCCTTTTGCCAAAAAAAAACACGTTTGGCAAATCAAGGTAAACAGTTTA
>JAQFZA010000258.1:0-33581 GCA_034695115.1 Desoria olivacea
TCGGCACTTACACCAACTCTTCATCATCATTCCATCCAACTAGCACAACTGCATAAAAGTCAAAACTTACACTAACAGTTATTATTCGTTTTTATTACTGACTGTGACTTTTGTTATTATTATAAGCTAGTGCATAAAGTACACAGTTCTTATCTTTCTCTTCATTGAATTTGTAATGTTGAATATTCGATAGTATTCACTATTCAATAGGAGTGAAGTAGTCTTATCTAAAAAGTATAAATCTAATGGGACAATTAATGCAATTTCACGGCATGTAATTCTTAGAATGCTAACGAAATTTCCTTGATGATACTCAGTTGTTTAGATGTCGAAATATTTCAAAGGGCTTGTCCTCAGTATTGCTTTTTGTTACATTTGCCCTAGAATGCTGAATATGTGAGTCCCGGACCACACATTTTCATGTAGAATTCAACACTTTCATAATTCCGAGATTTGATTCATAATATGTTAATCACCCAATAGGTTTCGCATTACTGTGCTAAATGTATTTTTCAAGGTTGAAGACTTTATTTTAGAGCACGGGATTGTCAAAGAGGGATTATGCATAACTCACTTATCTATTTACTGCGTTACAAGTAATTAAATACTAAATTACGCAGAGCTCAGAAGCCATGAGAAAAGTATGCTTCTGGTAATTCTGGTCCTGGATAACGGAGCTCATTTAGCATGGCTATATTGGTGGGGGTCCTGCACTGGTGTTGATAGTAAAATAGTTATAACAGCTAGTTCTGTCACCAAGTTGTCAATGCAGATTGCGAATAAGATTTGACAATCTAAATCTGATATGATTAATCAGGGCTTATGAATGCATTATATATTTGATCCGACTTCCTAGAAACATAATATGTAGTGACTTTACTGGTCTTTGCCTACGGTATAAGGTATAAGGTATATATGCATAATATTCTTCTTAATCGAGGACTATATTATTTCTTAAATTTCAAGCGCATGTATAGATATGGAAAGCACAGCAGAGGTGGTTTATTAGTTATGAGGATCAGAACAAATATTATTTAGCTTTGGTGATACTAGAAACTTGCGTCATACCATACCGGTGACAAAAGTTCAGGGATTCAGACTTAGACGTCACTCTACATTTATTACTATTACCAGTTGATCGTGGACAATGATTCTTATACCCGGTTTTTAACTTGTTAGTTGCATTTTTTGAAGGTTTGGTTTCACCGTTTCGAATTCTTTGGAAAGTGGAGAGTGGATCGTTTGTTTATACTCACGTTTAATAATATTAAGCCGGGGCTGTTAGCACAGTTTGCAATTTGCCATAATCTCGTGTTTGTCGGTGTTAAAGCAGAGCAGTGACCTGATATAATAATATATGGGGATTATGGGGAATAATGATAAGTCACAGGCTAGGACAACTCGAACACGTTTGGTGTCTACAACCACGGTATCAGGGCTTGACTGTCTTGAAGTTGAATTGACATGTGAAGTAACGTTTTCGGATTTGGTACGTTTCTATGTTTTTGATTGAAGAATACGGAATAAGACAACTGAGTTCAAAGTCATTGCATTTGGAAAAGTATGACTCACGTTGATTCATGATTCATGCATATGTACTAGTACTAGCATAATCGTTCTTTGTGGAAAACATGCATGAGCGTTTTGTTAACCACCGGAACCGTGAGTGGAACTTCCGGTGAACCGTTAGATTTAAGTTTTTGAAATGGGAATCTTGTAGTACTTTATTACTCATCCTTCGATGATTAGTTCGTTTACATTTAGCTTGTAAAAGTATCCTGGTTTAATGTCAATTTCCGACTCGCAACATAACAAAAGTAATGCTTATAAGTGAGACAACTTAAAGTATACCTATATGTTTTTTTCGGCGAAATGTTTTGATATTTTAATAGTGTTATAATTTCTGATGGCTTCTGAGAAAAGAAGTCTGATTGAATCATTTGATTATTGATCTAGGTGGATGAGACAGAGATGTCGAACATGTTGGAGGAAGAAGAACGGGAGATCTTCCACCAGGAAGACTTGCCCTTGGAAGGTTTCCCGATCATGGAGCAGATTCGAAACGAAGGTCGACTTTGTGATATCAAACTGAAGGTATGTGGTGTAAGTGTGAAGTAGATGAAATTGGAGTTGAATAATTAAATCATAATCCCCTACGGACATAATCAGTATCTGAGTCACCGTGGGCAGAAAATATACAGAAGCCCGTATACGCTTACAATACATTGCAGTTGGCTTTGTTTTTTCTAAATTGATTGTGATTCACGATCATTTTTTGCAACTATTGTTTGATGCAAGAATAAAACAGCGTTAAGAAAGAAACAAAAAAAAACCAAAGTCAAGATCAATATTTATGTGTTTAATAACGTACCTAATCTATTTGTGAGGATTACAAGGTTCCCTACAACTTTTTTTTAGTTCACAGAGAAAATGAATAGTTACAGATATCTTCCGCAATTCTACAGTTTTTTTCTCTTTAAAGTGAGAGCTTAAAAATAGGAATATAAACGGATTTGTAACATCTAACCATAAGTACTTCTCAGCCAAAGCTGTAAACACATTTAAATATTTGGAGCACGATTCTTAACAATAATAATATCACAGTTTATTTAATAACTTCTCCTTAACGTTTTCCTATCATGAGGTAGTAAGACTAACGAGTGGATGAAAACCTAATTAGGAACATGCACCTACATCCAGCATAGATAAATGGCTATTATGAAAACACGGCTAGGAAACGAAATAAAGTGCTTCTGGATTTCTAACTACAGTCAAAATTAACTATTTTATGCCTAAGGAGGACCCTTGTGCAAGGCGTATTACGAAATATTTTTTTTACTGCCCGTCGGATTATACATGCCAAGCCATATCATATTTGTTTCTTTTGGTGTCTTGAATCTGAATGCATGTAGCCTCGTATAAGTATGAGACGATAAGGAATGATGGAGATGGATAAGTAGTTCAAGTGCAAAAGTCATATGATACATGTCTCGTAAATCAAGGCGCAGTTTAATCACTCTCATTCGTCATTGCAAATGTTAGTTTTGGTTTTAAAGGTCCGATTCCATTAACCATGATTTAGCTAACAACATGGTTGATGAAAGAAATAATTGTTGTTTATGTTATCTGGATAAATTCATGGTAAGGATGAGTTCAAGTTGTTCAGTAAATCCGGAATGGCATTGCACAACTGCACTCAATTTAACCCATAGTACAAAAACATGATTTTTAATTTTTTTGTTGGAGTTGGATCAGTCAAGGCTACATAGTTAACGATCTGGGATTATTAACTTAGCACTTGTTTTTTTTGGCAATTAGCATAAGACGTTTAATACAACGTTGTAACTTCCACTGGACGAATGTAGTAGATTCCAGATTATTATTATTATACTGTATGCTTTCTCTAACTACTTAGAATGACCTGTTTCAACATTTTCTTAATTTGTGTGCCACCTGCGCTATGTATGTGTCACCCTGAGTTCGAGCTAATTGATTCTGCCAATTTCGGCAGGTTTGAAAGTTTAGAGAGTTTGCAATCTGCTGGTTTCATGGAATTCTGTCCATACGTGGTTTGTTATTGGATGATTAGCTTATTAATTAAATTCTGCCTGTTGTAGTCGGAGACATTGCTTAATACGTGTCCGCCCTGTGAAACTGTCAATAAGGAAATTATTACAATTCTTAGAATTAGATTATGCAGCTATACAATATGTGCAATTATTTCAATTAAGTTTACATTTACTCAATATCCTGATCCTGGCTATGTTGCTGAACTAACTGAACCCAAGAGACAGAAACGCTATAACCACATTGCAGTTATGAAATTTGTAAATTTGTTAACGAAACAGTGATCTGGTAATCAATAAATGATTTCATTTTCCTTACCTTGCAGTTTCATAAAAGAATACTATTCGTTCGTATCCACGAAAAGGAGAAGTTAGTTTCCAAGAATTCGGATACAACAAGTTACTAAAAAACAGATTGGCGTACTGACATCGTACCATTTAGCATTACAATGAATCTAGCAAAAACTTAACACGTTTTTCATCTATGAATCTTGGCTGAATATTTAATTTGTTCAAATTACATCTCTCTCCTCTCTCTCTGCAGATTGCATTAAGGAAATGCATTTGCTTAGGAGTTATCAAACCGGTTGCAGTTGTTAAATTTGTATCCCTCTATATCGTAATAAGGGTTAACGGTATCAGCATTTTTTAGGCCACTTACTCAATGACCCAGTCGTAAGAACTTCAAACTACGTGTGTGCATAGAATATAAGATTATTGGTATCAACATATAGCCGGCTGAGCCGGACTTTCAGTTTTCAATGAAAATAAGATGACAGAATTTCGAAACCTGTCGGCATGCAAAAGATACATAGTGGATGATGTGATGATAAATAATAGCCGCATGTTTATTTCTGTGGAGTCTGTCCGTTGACTGTTCGCTGTGCTGTAACTTTCGGTGAAAAAGGATGCTGCTGCTAATAATTCATTGAAATAATGTAATGTAGTATGTATATTCAAGTAATTTTTGTGAGACAAAAACTGTAGATAACATCCTTGACTGGATGATATAACGGGGAGGGAATATAAGTCCAACAGCACCCCGTAATTAATAGTTGTCATTGTTAGTATTCAGAGCGCTGTCATTAAAGTTTGTGGATGGCCTTTGCAGATCATCATAGACTCGTGTCTTGTCCTTATAAGTATGAATTGAACTACAGTTTAAGGTTTTTGAAATGTTGAGCTTGTGTATGAGGAAGGGATTTGTAAGCGTTTGCTTAGTAAAGAAGGGAATGAAATGTTATGAAAGTTAAAGTTAACAACTTCTTGGAACTTCAAAGCTTCTGTTATACGAAATAAATTGTCCACCAAGTTTGTTTTTCTTTCCGATTCAAAGAAAACATGGGTTATTACCCCAGCCTGTAACATATCGCTTTTTTGTACAAAAAGTTCATTTATTAGGGATATTTAAAGAGTTACTTAACTATATAGCAGATTCAAAGGCAGAACACGCAGATCTGAGAGCAAGAACTTGTCAATTACTGCTCTTGAATCTCTTCAGCTCGAGGAAAACTTCTTAGACGTTTACCTTGAGATTTCTGAGGCACGAGTTATTTCCTTTGATTTTGATTTACTCCAAGAAAGGTCATTTAATACTAATGTACCACGTTTGGGCTTGCTGAGCTGTTTATGTTTGTGGACATAGGGTGTCATTGATTAAAAAAAATGTATGACTTAATTAACTAAGCTGACCGTTGGCTGTGTTTATAATTTTTTTTTGTAAATTCAAAATTACAGGTTGAGGACTCAGTGATCCAAGCTCATCGAATTGTCCTTGCAGCTACCATTCCTTATTTTCATGCAATGTTCACAACCGATATGATGGAATCGAAGCAAAGCGAAGTTACCCTAAAGGGCATGGACCCAGAGTAAGTTATAATGTTACTGTATTTCGTGCTGGAGATCAACTCCTAATAAAAAACCATGGGAAACTCTGACTTACGATTACCTAGTTGGTTTGAGACTTCCTTCTGGTTATTAATTTACTGTAAAGTAAATTAAACCGAGTTTATGACCGGGCATGCAAATTGATATTACATTTGTAAGGTCGCTGACTGTTGCATTCATGATTGATGAAATTCCTTCGATTCTATAACCTTTACTTTGGATATCTTCACCCGCAAGGGTACTCACTAATTTTTATTTTCAGAGCGTTGGAGGCCCTAATAAATTTTGCCTACACCGGAAGAATTACTATCAATGTGAACAATGTGCAGAGCATCATGCTTTGCTCTTCGTTCCTTCAACTAAACAAAGTTAAAGATGCATGTGCCAAATTCCTAACAAGGAGGTAAGGCTACTCTATCATGAACAATTGACTTTTATAATTATAATTCTAATTAGAGCGACTGAGAACAACTGATGATGGTTATCATGAATGCAGGTGGCCTTTATAAACTTTAAAAATTCTATTTTTTGCAGACTGACCCCTGAAAATGTCGTAGGGATACGAGCATTTGCTGACACGTTAAACTGTGTTTCGGTTGTAGAAGAAACGGATAAATACATACAAAAGAACTTTGTTACCGTATCAAAGTCTGATGAATTTAGCCAGCTTGGGATTTCTGACGTACAAAGCATTCTTAGTCGGGACGAGCTTCATATTGAATCGGAAGAACAAGTAGGATATTGAGTTAATTTATAACCCTTCTTGTTAGCATCAATTTATACTGGCTTAAAGACAAGATGATAAACATGTTTATGTTTTTAGGTGTATAATGTACTAATGAATTGGATACAAAAAGACACGGAGATGCGAAGCGTTCATGGTACGTAACTATTTTTTGTATTGTGTTGGGGTTAATAGCAAGTTATTCTTTAGTCTACACTGTTAGTATTTATGCGTAAATGGCTTACCAAAACCGGAGGAATCATATGTATTTAATGAAACATCTACGAAATATTCTGCCACTGTCTAAATTCTCATTTTTATACGATTAACGATATTTATCAAGCTTTCATGTTTTATAGAAGACATTAATTTGTTTTTTTATATTACAGCCGCACAGTTGCTCAAATGTGTTAGAATGCCGTTGCTTACCCCACAATTCATTACGGACCGAATAGCTTCAGAGGCATTGATTCGAGGATCGCACCAATGCAGGTGAGATTTTTAAGTCAGAGTTGGATTATACAATTTAAACTGGGAATCTAAATCTAAATTCGGATACTCTTTTGTAGAGATTTGTTGGACGAAGCCCGAGATTATTTTTTGATTCCCGAAAGAAGAGCATTCCTGCAGACATTTAAAACACGTCCAAGATGTTGCGATGATGTTGTTGGATTCATTTACGTCGTTGGAGGGCTCACAAAGTCGGGTATAAGGCCTCACAATCACATTGTCCCCTCTTCATACGCTGGTATTATGCTAATGCATAAATAACAGCATTGGCGTGCTTTAACCTGCAATTCCTTATTGATATATGACGGTGTAAATTATGTATTCAGAAATCCAAAAGTGTGCCATCCACCACTGTTTCCGTTTTCCCTTACCTCTCAATCTCAATTCCATCTTAATGTTTTTTTGAAACCGTTGCGTTGCGATTTATAATTGCATTTAATTTGAATTGAATGCTCATTTGTTTATGAATACAGGAGACTCTATTTCGACGGTCGAGGTTTTCGATCCCATTATGGAAAGGTGGCGGATGGCTGAGGCGATGAAGATGCTGCGTAGTCGAGTAGGGGTAGCTGTCATGCGAAACCGACTTTATGCCATTGGAGGTTTTAATGGTCAGGAGAGGTTGGCGACTGTAGAAGTATATGACTCTAATACCAAGGCTTGGAGTAAAGTGGCTTCCATGAATTTTCGAAGAAGGTTCGTCAAGCTGTTAACAAAACATGAGACGAAATTATACCATAAAAATCAAAATTAACAGATTTTAACTATATACTATTTACAGCGCTGTAGGATGTGCTGCTCTGAATGATAGACTGTACGTTTGTGGTGGCTACGATGGTGCGTCATCATTGAACACTGTTGAATGTTTTTACCCGGAAAAGAATGATTGGATGATGGTCACTCCAATGATGAAACATCGCAGTGCTGCTGGAGTGGTTGCGTTTCAAGGATATATTTATGCCATCGGTGGACATGATGGACTTTCTATTTTTGACTCCGTGAGTAACAGATGATTTACAAGCAAAAACATACATCTAAGCCGCATTACTAATTTAAAAGTTCTTTTTTTTAGGTTGAACGCTACGACCCTCAAACTTGTCAATGGAGCCCAGTTGCTCCAATGCTAACAAAGCGATGTAGATTGGGTGCCGCAGTGTTGTTCAATAAACTGTACGTATGTGGGGGCTATGATGGATCTACTTTCTTACGATCAGTTGAAGTTTATGATCCAATGGCAAATACGTAAGTTAGATTATTTAGATTTTAAACCCTCAACTTTACATTTATTCTTGCACCTGTGATCGTTTATTGAAATTTTATCTGGATTCCAGGTGGAGTGAGGTTGCACCAATGAGCCTAATGAGAAGTCGAGTTGCATTAGTTGCCAATATGGGGAAATTATGGGCCATCGGGGGTTACGATGGAACTTCCAACTTATCGACGGTAGAAGTTTATGATCCAACCAAAAATACGTGGAAGAATGCAGCCCCAATGTGTGCTCATGAGGGCGGAGTTGGTGTAGGAGTTATACCAATCGACAGTATTTGAAAGACTTCATGCATCCCTGATATGATATACCCATATCTAATCATCATTCATGCTGATCATCACTCCAATATAAATAGTATAAATACCTAGATTTTGACTGTGTATTCTTGAATCTTGGAATGCAATTTATAGCTTCTATTATAACCATAGGATTTCCTTCTTATGCTTGATCCTTCGCGAATTCCTATTTATGATTGACTGTCAATTATAGGTCTAGTAACGAGACTCCAGCTTAAACCGAATTGGGAAGTAGTCTTCTTATCGGTAGTCATATCAGTCTCACTATGATGGCCATTTATGCTAGAGTTTCTTGTTTCCCAATATTTTACAAAGAAACTGTTCCATTTCTTGAGCTACCGAAACTAGTAGGAACGCTGAATAACTGAAATTACTCTGTGATTACGTTTGAAGGATTACAGCTTTCGAGCCTGCCAACATATTTCAGCTCTGCGTCCTACGTTACCACAGCACTGTAATCTCATCCTAATTTTATGTTTCTGATGCTTTTGTACGCCATAGCCAACACTAAAATACAAGAGATTATATTGAAGTGTCAATCAGTACATGAGAGACATTTTAAATTTGGATAATAAATTTGAGTTTAACTCATCTACTATTTATTAACTTCGTTCATCCGCCCTTTTATTCGTAATTCATACCGACGTATGTACAAAATATATTTACAGGTTTTCCACAGTTTAAATACCTACTGACTACTTTCATATGCTCATCCACGTCCCAGTGTTTAATATTTTGCATTGTATAAAACAATTCAGGTAGATTATAACATCACAAGACCACAGATAACAACAGACCTCGACTTCATTCACAATTCGAATTAAAATGATGCACTCAACTTGTTTAGGTATTTTGGAATCTGCAGTTGGAATATATATGTATTTGAAAAAAAAAATCGCTCGCAAGTTTACATCGCACCTTTATGTTTAGATATTAAAATAATTTAACCATTTCATATACACATGAAAATAATACCATAGCTTGACAATCAACAATTTAAAATTAAGAGTAAAGATGAGGAGAGCTTAGGCTTAGGGATCAATATACCTAGTACAAGATGACATCATTTGTTAACCCTGGAAAATTACCTAATAAAGCATGCGAGATAATTGCGGATAATCTATGCTGAGCTGGTATGTAGTTTAGGAGGTGAACAAGAAAGTAAGAAACTATATGAGATGTAATTAATTTCAAACCCGTTGAACATTGAAAGAGGACGGGGCAAAATCGCTTGAAGATGTTGTTTGCTCAGCTGTTTTACGAAGAAGAATGCTGGATATCTAAATGCGCAATTCAATTTTAAAATCAAATTTGTGTATAAACAAATTAAAATTACTTTCACAGTCAACAAGTATAGGCTTCACTTACTCCGAGTTGAAGAATACCAGTGGCATCAGCCATACCCGGATTATGACCCAGCTTGCACCGAATGTACCCATATAAATTAGCTCCACTGAGAACTAAAGCAATAATGACCAGAATCTGCAATACAAAGATAATTAATTGAAATCCATCCTTCAAATCCCATCCCATCAATCTATTAACTCAATAGAGCCACTCACCGTCCACTGGAATCGGAAAGTGAAGAAGGATGACAAAAACAGGAGAAACCAAACGACCGGGGCTGCAATCAGTCCAGTCCAAAAGGCCTTTCTCTCAGGTCCACGACCTCCAGCTCGGATACCTTTACGACTCTCAAACACCCAGTGACTAACACCCTCATCATCGACGTAATTCCACCATCGAAGGCCAACTAAGATTCGACCTGTATAAAATCACAAGAATAAGCTCAATTAGAAATACCACAACAACTACACGCACAATATGCATACTATTCGCCAATAATGTATGCACTTCCAATCCAGGTGACCATGCTACCCCTTACCAGTAATATTCTTCACCGTCCAGAAGTCCAAGGAAAGAAGTATCACAACAGTCACAAAACTTGGAACAAACCCGGCCCCAAATATCCCGCAGAACATATAGACGAGAACTGCAGCAGCTCGAAAGAACACGTGAAAAAATGCCACCACTGGATGCCTAAAAACAAAAACAAAACCCATCTGAAAACTTGCATTCAACAATAATTCAACATCGGCAAGCAAACATACTTCAGTCGATTTTTGGCTTCCGGCCCTTCCTCTCCAAATCCCAGACCTTCTTCATCGTCCTGGTTCATCAATAACGCCTGGAAGAAACCAATTACACATTTTTAAAACATTCAGACAGGTCAACCCAGAAAGGTTGAAGGTTACGACATAACAATGTCAACCGGTGGAAGCTGCAGCTGTTGGAAATTAACCTGCATCCGTCCATGATCCATACTATCAGTTTTCAGTGTCTATGAAATTGTTGACAAAAAAATGGGTCATACCTGATGATCAGCCATCCCTGCGGGGAAGAAGGGAGTAGACCCTTTATGCCCGTCCTTAATCCGACCTTTGAACTTGTTCAGAAATTCCGATGAAAAGATTATTTTTCTCCCGTGACAGAAAAATCTGCTTTACATCCACCCTGAGGACAATACCTGAAAAGATTGGCAAATTGGCAAGTCAGAGTTTGCGGGATTGAATTCCACGTGGCAAAGTAAACTCCGTCTCCTTCTGCCCCAACCACTTCATAATCCACTCTATACTAACTTTCCTTGTGGCTTTCCCAAACTTTGGACTTGCACTTCAGGGAAGACGGCGTTACGTTTTAAAACCTGCCTCTGTACAAACACTATAGCCTGATTCTAGGAACAGCCGAACCCGGACATGTTCCGTCCCTAGACATGTTCGTCCCAAACTCCCAACACCCCCAACTATGAACTTATCTAACAAATATGTATGCTTCACTTCACAATACATCACACACAACAATGCACAATCCAATACACAAAATATGCCCAGCTCTTCATTAGCCTATAAACTAAAACAAATGCATAAAAACATACCCAACTGTGAGTTGAAATGTGAAATGAAGCGCTTGCAGATTCCCAATCAATTAATTAATAGTAATAAACGTTCAATACCACCGAAGCACCCCTCCTCCTTTGGTTGGATAATGTCGCTGAGCGATCCCGTACTAACTTCACCTACACCTTCTATTTAAACTTCGAGCTTTTGGTAACTGTGTTCTGGTGGTCCTTGCTGGACCAAAAATCAAGTAAAGCACTTGCTGCAACGTAGGCCTGTGGACCGGTCACCACGGGAAATTCTTCGGGCTTGTCTTTTTTAGATCGCGTCACCTTCACTGCTATGTTTTCTGCTTCGTAATCAAAGTCCAAATCAGATGATCCGATAACCACTTCGTTGTTGGGCTTGTTCTTTCTTGGTGGTTTCACTACGTTTTTTACAGCTTCCAAATCAGCGTCAGAATCAGAGCAGGATAAAAAAACTAATTTCCTCTTGGACTTATTGTTTTGAATTGGTTTCTTCACAATTCTCGTTTCGAACTCAGAAGAGTCAGACTCGGAATCACACAAGTTTACAAACTTCCTTTTGGGCTTTCCCATTTTGAAATCTTATACATATCTCCCAACCCAAACTCCCGAAATGGTTTAGCTCTTACAAAACACAAAAGGAGATGGTTTGTGATTAAGTAGAGTATGATGTCTTGGGGTTTTGAAAAGCGCAGATTCTTCGAAGAAGACTAAACCTCGCAGAATATAGCCTCGCAGGCAAGGGTGATGGGTGATGGATAAATGTCATGTCAAAGTTATTTGTAGTTTCAAAGTTAACAACTTAAAAAAAACTCTGAAATACGATAATCAGATTTAAGGAAGGTTGAGATAGTTGAGAAGGAGGCTATGCTTTGTGCCAGGCTTTAATTGTAATGTATTTAATAATCCGTTCGTCCGTCGGTCTGTAAAGCATTACTGACTCGATCTGACCACCGCGTCTACGTAGGTATTGACAAATGCAATGAAAAAGTAGAATTGGAACCGATTTATTAAACCATTTTCAACTTGACTACAGTCTTAAAAGATTGTAAGCGCTTTTGCATATTCGATTTTTTTTAAATGGAGTTTCCAGAGCGCTACATTTTTGGGCTCATTTAGTTGAACCATTCGTCTTGTCGCAGTCCGGCATTCGGAGTTCTAAAACAGTCCTCTTAATATCATATTTGTTCTTTTGTAGGATTTTTAAAGCTGTGTTCTCATCCGTTAGTCCATCCTTGCTTGTCATAAGTAGGACAATTCGTAGAGCTCTCTGTTTGAGTTTATGGTTCGCAGGATTCAAGTCCACCATGAGGTTCTCGAAACATTTTCCAGTCCTAACCATCGCCAGGGTTGAGAATAAGTTGAGTATGCATTTGGTAGCGCTGCCACATTTTAAGCGTGTGCTGCCGGTCAGAATTTCTGGTCCTAAATCCATTGCCAAGACTATGTCCGGAATCACTTTCATTTCCAGACGGACGTTGAAGGTCAGAAAGGCTGTGAAAGCACCCAGGGTTTTTGCTCTGTACATTGCACCCCATACGAAGGGCGTTCGACCACTGGCAGCGATCCCTGAGATGATAAACTATGTTAGATTCGACTTGTATAGTTGGATGTGCTTTCATATAAGTTCATAGAATGTGTAAAGCGAGTTAGAAATATTAGTTACCAATAACCACGTCTTTTTTATTGATAGCCCGCTGATCAATAGCATCCATCCCGTCAATAATGGAGTCTTCTGCGCCTTCCTTAGCCTTACTAACGGAAGAAAATCCTCCGGCAATTATTCCTTGAACCCACTCCGGTTCCGTTCGAAAGGTTGGAGGACATTCGGAAGCATCCAATATTCCAAGCCGGCCACTTGTCCCAGCTCCAACATAGAATAGACGTCCACCCACTTTGAAAGCTGCACTGATCGTTTCTACTAGGGTTTTAATGGAGTCTTTGTGTTTTACAATTTCTGGATATATGCCCTGTTCTTCGGAAAGCATCAAATCGATAGCCTCTTCAGTCGACATAGTATCCAGATGCATGGACTTTTCGTTTCTACATTCGGTTTGAGGTAGTCCGATGTAATTTGGTAGAATGGTCATTGCAAGAATTTCTTCAGTGTCTTTCGGTAGGTCATTGTTGTAATGTGCGTTTGAAAGTTTTGATGGTTCATAGTGTGAATTCAGGTTTTTCATGGCTCCATGAACGGTTTCAGGAAGAACAACGAAGTCTACGGTAGCTTTATTTTCCGAAACTTTATTCCTTACAAAGTCCATGTACGACTCTGCAAAATCAGGATTTTTTGTGAAGAGACTTCCAGTCAGTCCTACCCTCACATGAATAATGGAGTTAGTATGTTTTCTGATAAACTTCCCAATCAGGCAAATGCAGTCATCAGCCAATTCATGGATAGACGTTTCCACAGCCTTTTTGGCGACACTATTTCCTGATTTCCATTGTTGCAAGATTAAAAATGCAAGTCCAGCCATTTCCGATTTGCTAGCTTTTGTACTCCAACTTGCGAGTTGGGAAATCGTCGTCATATTAAGATGCTTCATGATTGGGCTTATCAGAAGATGTGTTGGGATCTGGCTTAACTCTAAGCTCGAATTTTCAAGATCCAAGTTGCTTTCATATTCCAGTAAGGCTAACCGCAAGGCTTTCTGAGCTATCGAGTAGCTTGATCCTCTGTCTCCTAAGAAAACAATTTTTGACGTGATTTCAGGAATTTGTAAGACAATTAAAAAATTATGTAATTATGTACCTAGAACATGACCATATCCCCCAATCTTAGATTCTACAACCCCATCCGTTCCAAAACTGTTTGATCCAGTACCAGCTATCACGACGACTTTCACCTGACTTTCTCCGTCCAAGCAAGCCACCGCCGTTTCAAGATCGCTCCCGATCCACCATGATTTCAATTCTGGCCAGATCTTCTTAACTACTACCTCAACCGCCTATAAAACAAAAAATGCATTCACTTAATTTCCAGTGTAAATTCCCTAGCTTTTGTCTACTACAAATATTCATGCCATCATCATTTAAGTCCCAGTAAATAATTACCTTCTTGTCAATAGCGCTCATGATGCCTGGCATTCCAACTCCAAGGCTATGAATTTGAATGCCTTTCAAGGAGGTCTTGATTTTGAAGAAAAATTCATCTAGTTGGGCTTCTGAAAGCAACTGAAAGTTTGCAGATCCAAACTCTAATCGAATTTCCTTATCTTCACGGTCCTTCGGAACGTAAATCACAGTGGACGAAGTCGCACCGGATTCAATGGCCAGTGACATGTTAAATACCGTTGGGTTTTAAAAAATGTCTTATGCGATGTTGAGCTCGGTTGGGGAAATCAGCTTGTGATACTTACTTACGAATCAAATAGAAACTGAGTAACGTAATAAAACATATTTCAATGTTTCAGTCAATTTTACTCGTATACCTGCACAACTGTAAATTCCACATGTCTAGAATCTTATCGACCACTCAATGATAATGGTACTAACACGCTTGGAAAATTCTGACAGGTGTTAAAGTGAATTACTTATATTGAGCAACGACTGACAGTGATAGACATATCCGCGATGCTTCTACATTGAACTTTAAAAAAACTCCAGAAGTTATGTCTTCATGATTATATACTTTTGCATTTTTATTATTACTCCCACAATAGATATCGTCACCATAACTGAAGAGTTACATGTGCCACATTCAATACTAACATTACAAATTGATATAATAGCACTCGTTAACTTTAACAATTAACTTCACACAAAACAAAAACAAACTCTTCACAACTATCAAATAGTATTGCATGCGTTTTTTCATAAAACAGATAAGCCTCTTGTTCATTCTTAGTTCGGATCAGTTCTTGTACTACTTATTAGGTACTTACTAATTACTATTAGAATACAATACAGATCATAATCATGAGAGACAGGGATTAAATAATTTAAATATATGAAGGCAGAAGCACCGAACACTCAGAAATACTATGATCTTCATGCTAATTACTAATATGCTGCTGACTCTTGCTCAGAATAGACTACAGAATATTTATTTATAAGTATCGATTCTAATGAGATGGGATGATCTGATGTTATTAAAGTTTGAATCTTAATGCAATAGCATATTCATTAAAACCATGTATCCATCAATACATCTACAGAGAAATTGTAAACTTTAAACACAATTTATGCTTAGGTATTATTTAGCAAAACTTTGTTTAAAATTGCGAAATTAAATTAGTTTTCTTAAACAATATAAATTGCAAGGAGGTAGAGGTAACTGGATTACCAAAGTCTTACTCTTAACGCGTACATTCTAATGATTCAAAACGGTTTTGCTTTTCTACCCAATTAACTAAGCTTTCGTTAATATGCATATGTACTAGCTTATTACATAACAGTTTTTGGTTTCTTGTAAATTACCTGTACATTTCGTAATTCGTAAAATAAGTTCCAACTTCAACTAAAAGTCAACCGTCAGACGTTAGCCTTTGTCCAACTTAATTAAGCTAATGATAGGAGATCTTTGATTTGTCCCCTACTTAAAGACTAAGTTTTCATTTTTATATACCCAAGGTATCTCTTCGAATTGCATTTTCAAAAACAGTTGTTCACTACAAAAATCCATTTGATTCAAAAAGATTAATTGACAGGAAATCAATACTACGCCACAAAAAATATAAAATTGGGAATTGACTAAGTTAAAGCAACAGCTTATGAATTCACTTCATCTTTCTTAACTTTCTTAAAACTTTTAATACAACAAGAAGTCAGTGATCATAATTGTCCACAGGAAAATACCTTGAAGGTGCCAAATTAAAAATTGATCAGCTCGCAGCCGCAGGTAATAACGTCTTTGATATACATAGTATAATATCCGTACTCTTACTTTGCTAATTCGCTCCTAAACTTCTTTCTCGTATTTTAACTGCAACATACATATATGTATATTATATCAATAAAATATTTCGCATATCACACGCAAAGAGGCAATACATTTCGTACATTTATGGTAGGATTTACATATCGTTTAATGATTGAATATTATGAAAGATCTTTGTTGGAAAATACAAGTAAGTTTACAATATTACTAAAACAGAAGGTATTTGTCCTTGTCAGCTACACTCTTTTTGACCTATTTTGTGTAGCGGGATATTGTGTCAAGTACTAAAGAGGAACATTATCTAACTTACTGCGATTTGTAATATTGACATAGGCGGTAGACTTATTTAGCGGTCTCACGTTTAATGTTCCTTGAAGTTTTAAAAGTCCAAGGCCCACTCGTTTTCTGTTAAAAATGCATCCACTACTTCTTTCATGGCATAGTTCGGTATAAGCTGTTCAGCTGTCAGGGTCACACGGGTGATGGGGTCAAAATGACCGACCCTCATCAAATGTTCTTCGATATCTTTACGTTCGTACGTTATTCCGCTTGGTGTTACAACAGGTTCTCGAAGAATCTCAAACGATATTTTACCACAAAGGAAATCAGGAACTTCGCGTTTCTAAAAAAAAATTTTTTATGTCATTTAGATTTCCTCTACGTTTCTAAGCGGGTAGGGTGTGGAACTTGAACATACAATTTCCAAATCGTAAAGTATTAAATTTCAATCGGCAACTTACTCGTCTGCGGTCATCAACTTTAGCAAACATATCGTTTATCTCACTCATACAACTGTCCGAGAACTTCTCCACCGTGACAATTTTTTCATTGATCTCGGTCTCGTCATTATCATTTTTGTTAGCAAACTCTGACTTGATGTCGTCAATCTATAGTAGTGCAACACAAAATGGATAAGCTTCCAACTGAGCTTATCAATTCATCCTAATATACATTAATTCATTCAAACCTGTCTTTCTCTATCCTCTCGTACCAGTCGAGCCAGGTATGTTTGTAGTTCGATCTCTTCAGCTAGTCTCTTTTCTTCTTGAATTGAGAAACGCCGTTTCCTCCAGTGTCTTAACACATGAGTCATTTCATCTCCGTAGTTCAGTCTATACACCCCAAAACAAAAAAAATATCGAGTCAATCTGCTTCCGAACAAAACTAAGAAAGACCAGATTTAAGTAGTCGGAGTACTTTCTAAAAAATTGCTGACCTTTGCTCTTTCGCCAGATCAAAAGCCCTTTGCAAGTGCTTCACGCCGTCATCCATCATGTCCAATTCACAAAGAGCTTGGCCTAGAAAGAAATGCCCTTTCACCAGACTGGGTTCGATTTCAAGAGCTGCTCTACAGTCTACTGCTACGTCCTCAAATCTGTTTAGCCTACAAACATCAATAATACAATTGTCAATTAGTACCTTATGTCTGCCGAATCTTTTAATTTAAGGATGATATACCTGAACTCAGTCAAAGCCCGATTTGTGTAGTAAATAGGATTAGATGGATTTCTCTGTATAGCACTAGAGTAACACTGAATAGCCTCTTCATACTTTCTGGCCGTAAAGAATCGATTTCCTCGCTCCTTCAGCTCTACGTCAGTTACGGCAGCGTATGGGCGCTTGCCCCCTAGGGGTACCTGGGCTTGTTGACTACGAGACTGGGTGGATGATGACATCCTGTTTACTGTTAGAACCCCTTCACCAAAAATAGTCTCGCCAAGGAAGGGTTAAGAAGAAAGTTGAAACGCCGAAATTAAGAAGAGGATCTCCACTTGTTTTGATAATCCGTTCTCTGCAATAGCAAACAAAAAAATCCAGTGTGAATTTACAATTTTCAAAAATAACAAAAAATAGGTTTTGACAGACGTTTCCAACCAATGATTAATTTGATTTTACATTTCACATTTGGTCCTTAAAACAGTAAATACCAAAGAAACCAAGTTTACCGAAAATTTTCAAACCTGTCAAACCTTACCTTCTTCAGTTCATATTTTTAGTGTTCCTTCCAAAACGTTAAATCCAACAATGACAGAAATCAAACCAAGAGGAATTCACAATTCTTCACAATTTCAAATTTAGGAAGAACGATGTACATACACAATGTTACACATTCAGTGACTCAGCCTCCTGCCCATATTTGCCATATGATCTAATGTCCAGTATGACTATCTTGTGAATTTATCACTAATTGTCACAATATTTATATATTTACGTTCTGTTGTATTTCATCCTTCTCCTTCCTCTAATTCTTTGATACTAATTTCCAAAAAGAAAACAGAGCCATAATATCTCTTTTGACTTCTTGTACATACTTTCTGTAATATCTACCAATTCTGCATTGTCCTTGACTGGGCTCTCTGCTCTAATGTTTCCCAACCAAACTTCTCTGCCTGCCTGGCACGTTGGCTGGTAGACTTTCTTCAAAGGAAAACGAGGCGAGCCCTGTTGGCGTAGTTGAGTTGAGTCGAGAATGACACTGAACAAAGCTTTCAGCAGGATATTGTGCATTCCATTAGTTGAGAACAAAATGGTTCGAAATGGTTAAGAAAGATTTTTCTTAAGCTCCTAACGTTTCTAAAGAATGAAGGTTGGCCTTTTTCCACGGCTTTTATCCCCTCTTTGGAATTTGGAAGTGAGCCTCAAAATCACAAAATTCCTTCAGAATAAAACATGGCGTTGCTCTTCTTAGAAACTCTTGAAAAATACTGGTAAATTAATTAGGAGGATATTTAGGCAAACTATTAATGAACTAAGGACCATAGCCTTTTCCTGGACTTTTGATACCTCGTTGTGGTAAGTTTATTACATTGTACAAGCTGACACTTAGACTCTGGGACAGTCAACAGTTACTGTGTACTATGTACTACATCCAGCATATGTAAAATGCATGTAACTTCCATTGAGACATTGTCCCACAGTCTAGCTGACACTTACAATTAGAGTTAAAGGAGAGAGGACTACTGTCAGTTACGCAAACAATTGCAAAGTTGTAAGTTAAATCGGGAAAGGTATAGTTTTTCAAATAGATTTACAAGTGGTTAGCAATCGTTTGGCAAACCCTTAAATTATTTCAATGAAGTCCTAATATCTTTATAATCTTTAAGAGAAGTTATCGACACTGAAATCCCAGCTGGGACACGCCTGAAAGATAACCCACACTTTGACGGGGTTTGATTGAAGTAAAAAAAACCGAATTTAATATCTAAAACCTTACACTTATTACCCCGAAAACGTAGCAGGATATATTATGAGGAAACAGTCCTTCAAATTCACAAATTCCCGAAACGATCAGAGGCGTTAAGTCTGATATATAGTTCACTTTACTTAAAACCGGTGGTTGGTGTTGGTGGTTTAACCCTTTAAAGGGGACAACAACTTCCGGTCCCTAGGCGCTCCTCTTAAATAAACGTCTGTAAATTTTCCTATTGAAAACCTCATCAATAAATTACAGAGGCATGTAAGTAAGGATTGGGTTGAATGAGAAATTATCAAATTGAAGTTTTTAATATGTATATGCATACGCTTTTAATAGTAAACTTTGAACAAGACTTCCCAATTAGATCAGTGGTGAGCTATTTAATTTGCAACCGGACTTAAACGTGTCAATAATTGTACTTCTTTACCAAAACTGATTCCAATCAAACTTTTATTATAATAAGTTATAATAAGTTATAGGGTAAAATCCGGTAAAATGGTGTATCATATGTGCAAATTGATGCTATAATCCGATTTTTACCCGGTTTTCTGCCCTTATCTGGTCTTTTTCTCCCATTTTTTTGCATTTTTGATTCAGTTTTAAATGTCGGTTAAAACGGTGTTTCATATGTCCAAATTGATTTTAATCGACTTTTTTTGTAAATCCGATTTTACCTAGTTTTTGGCCATCAACTGAAAATTTGTTCGTGTATGTGGCACTTTTTTTCTTTTTCGTATTCAGCATTAAATTACACGGTTCGATTGGTGTATCATCCCTCACGGCTTTAACGTTAGAGTAGAATATCAGTTTCAGAGCCTGATCTTTTAAAACGTATTTTAACCTTTATGCCAAGTCAATCAGGTGTCAAAATTGCATTGATCTCCATAAATGTTACAATGAAAAGACTTTATTTAAAGCTAACACACCTTCAGTTTTACATCAAAAATATATTTTAAGCCTATTTATGACGAAAAAGTGATCCAAAGGTCTAAAAAGGGGTGAAATTGAACAATTAAAAAACATTCCATTTGCATCCGGTTTTTCGAATCTAGCTCAAAGGCTGTACGAGTTGACGCAATTTTTTATGATTTTCGAATTCAGCATCAAATTGCAATAGTACTGTTTTTTTTTATTTTGGAGATCATTGTAGTTAATTGTAGTACTGTATTTTAACAAGACTTCACAACTGCACCAGAGATGAGCTTTTTAATGTGCAACCGAACATTAAAATTCTCATCAACGCAACGGTTTTATAGTTTCAGGGTAGAATATAAGATCTTCTGGAAAATTTGTTTTAAAACAACATATTTTAACCATTTTTGTTTTTAAATGTAAGTAAACAGGATATTGTTTCTCCTGGTTTGATGGCGTATTCGGATTCAGGATTAAATTTCGGTCAGAATGGTGTATTATAATATGTGGAAATTGATTCGTAGTCGACTTTTTTATAAATCTGATTTTTACCTGGTTTTTGGCCCCTAGCTGAAAAGTTTGACGTGTATGTGGCACTTTTTTTCTTTTTTTTTCGTATTCAGTATTAAATTACAGTTCGATTGGTGTATCATACTCATATTTTTCATTTGGAAGGTATTTTGCGTAATTGTATGTAGTTACTGTATTCTAAAGATGTGGTCGGTCCTAACATAACCTAACTCGCTTGGTAGAGGCTGGGTTGAGCGGACACGGGGTTCGTGGGTCCTAACCTAACCTAACTTGAGTTTACTAACTCACCACCCTAAAATACAACCATCATCCTCAATCTAACATTTACAGATATTTCAAAATCTAACATTTTAAGTTTTGTCCTTGAATTACGGTCCCTTTTTACGACTACGAAATACCAAACCGGCGTTCGGTCGTGGGAAAGGAGAAAGGGGATCGCTAAAATTGGTTAAAAAGGACATTCGTTTCTATCTCGGTCAGATGTGGTCGCATAATAATAAGAAGATTGGTAGCTTAAACAGGGTTTACTGTACTCATATTAGTTTTGATTTAATTCAAGTATATAGAAGGGACGAAATCATGGAGGATGATCGTAATCGGTCGATCGCGAGGGCGAGCACTTTTTCCAGGATGTCAGCCGTGAAGAAAGAGCTTTGTGAAAGAGTGAGATTGAAATTGCGTCCCTTATCGATTCAGAACCAAAATGAATGGCAGGAATCGTTCGATCTCGAGCGCAGGACTCTGATGGTGTTCGAAATGTACGAAACAAGCATCCCTCATTCTAATTTCATGATGGATAAGACTTTGAAATAGTTTCTAAACCGGCCCTTCTATTTTTATTTCGTTACAGGATCCAGTTTGTACAGCCGTTAGGGCCTGGCGCGGCTGAGAAGCTCCTTGATGAAAGTATGTCTGTAAGAATTCATTTAGCCAGAGGCATTGAGTCAGATGCATTCAGACATTCACATAGCATGGAAGAATATATCAGAACAATATCGTGGACCCTTACTTCAACACGGACGTCGTTATCTGAAAGACCTCTATCCTCTTCGACAAATTCTTCAGAAGCAATTGGACATAAACTGACCACAAATATTTGTGGCAGTGGAAGTTCCAATCTTGCAATTCAAATAAACAAGATAACCAGCAGTACAAGTCCGGTTCAGGTATCTGGAATATCCTGCGCTACTGATATATCCAGTGCTACCAATAACTATCCTGATTTGTCAGAATGTCTTGTCGAGAGGAAAAATTGGTTGTTAAAGGGAGGTCCTGATCGGAGTCAGCAGGCTGGTCCTGGTCCCCAAAAGCGTCCTGCAACGACTATGTCGGACATGAACACATTGGTCGAGAAAAGGAAACGAAACAGTCGGACCATTCATCTAACCAGGCAGCCCCAAATCATAATTAATGGTATGCGGAATGATTAAATTTAAAAATCATATTTTGATTGTTGAACATACGACATCGGTAGTCAAATTAAAGCAGATGGGTAATTACTTGTACTTGTCAATTGTTCCTAGCTATGGTTTCGGCTAAACGATTGAACAGTATGCTATTGAAACCTCTCATGAAGCTATTCAGTTGTGAAATTGAGTCTATACCATTCAAACAGGCAATAGATGCGGAAGTAAGTTTTTAGAATTGGAAATGGATTAAGATTGAGCCTTCGAGTATCGATTTAAGACATATGTTCCTGGCATACTTTCAGGTTCTTTGTATTCCTGGTTATAACGACGTTGTGAATAATCTCATGGACCTAAACAAAATTCGAAGAAAAGTCCTCTGCAATTCCTACACCGAACCGTGGAACTTTATTGAGGACGTCTTCTCGATTTTTGATCATGCCTGGTTGTGCAACCGGAAAACTTCTGAAATGTATCGTTGTGCTTCAAAGGTGAGTCAATTATACACGAATGTTTTTTAATAGATCCCCTACCAGTTATATACAGAAGACTAATACATTTTTGTTTTAGCTGGCCGACGTTTTCAACTTGGAAATTCGACCTTTGATGAGGGAATTGGGGTACTGCTGCGGAAATCGTTACCTCTTTTCTTCAGGACCCATTCCTTGTCATATGAAGCCATTGTGCCAGATTGAATGGAACGGAAAGTACTATTCGTACGACAACAGGTAAGAATAAGTCAAGTGTAACTGAGTAAATTTATATTATTAGGGCTGATATTTTGAAGTGGATTTTTGTAAAATTTCACAGACATTTCGTGTGTAAAAATTGCTTCATCGCGATTGAAGGAGATGAAGTTGAACTGAAGTATGAAAGCGATTCCGACAAAACGTAAGTTTTGAGGTTGGACGCTTTAATTGTAGATTATCATTCGCAGTCACATTCTGAATGCGTTTTTCTCATAGATCTGTCCTCAAGAGTGAGTTTTCTTTAAAAACGAATGACATAAAGGAAATTGAGGAGATGGTCAGCTGTATTGAGTGTGGACGGAAGCATCATAATGTCTGTGTTCTTCACATGGATGTCATTTGTCCCAAAGGGTAAGTGGCAGACATGCATTTTATTGTTTCTTATGATTGAAAAAATACACAATGATAGTTATTGCTCTCAGATTTGTTTGCAAAAATTGTGTGGTTACAAATGGAAGACCTGCAGTCGTCAACAACTACACATCCAAAAGTCTTCGCAAAACTCGTCTGGGGACATTTATCGAAGACCGTGTAAACAATTTATTGCAGAAAATGGGAATGGAAAACGGGAATGTTTTTATTCGAGTTTTGTCATTATCGGAAAAGTTGGTCACAGTACAACCATTGATAAATGAGAAGTATGTCGCAACAGGTAAACTTCATCCACCATTTCCATACCGGTAAGTCTTTTAGATGTTGACATTGTAACGCCATATACTTACATAGCAAGCCGACGCTGCTCAAAAAGCTATACATATGTATTACAAACAAGTCTTATTGTCAAATCATTATTTTTCATAGAATGAAGACACTTTGTGCATTCCAAGAGCAAACTTCCCTAGACGACAATATCAAATCGAAAAAGCCTGAGGTTTTCTTTTTCGCAATGCAGGTCCAGGAATACGCATCAGAATGCCCGTCACCAAACACAGGAAGAATCTATATTGCGTATTTGGACTCCGTTCACTTCTTCCAACCCCGTGAATATCGGACTTTGGTTTACCAGGAGATTTTGTTGGGTTATTTGGACTTCATCAAAGGTTTGGGCTACACAACGGCTCATCTATGGGCATGTCCTCCCAGCATAGGGGTCGACTATCTATTTTACATTCACCCTGCTGACCAAAAATACCCAAAGGCAAAGAGACTTCAGGATTGGTACAAGACACTACTAAAAAAAGCAGTGTCAAGAGGAGTGGCAATGAACTTTAAGGTATATAATCCTTAATTGATCTAATTGCAATCTAAATGTAACAAATAGCTAACCGTTATTTCTTTGTTTGTAAGGATATCTTGGCCTATTCAGAGGAAGAAAAATTTGAATGCTTAACCGACCTCCCATATTTTGAAGGAGACCACTGGCCTACGGCCATTGAACAGGCAATTACAGATTTTGAGGATACAAAAAATAAACGACGAGGCTGTAAGAATAAGTACAAACCCAAGAGGAACACCACTTCATCACTTTTGAATTTTGACGACTCCTCATCAAGTATATTATCCAGTATACGGAATTACAAGGAGCAGTTTTACGTGATTCGTCTTCAATCCAATGCAGATGCGAGTAGACTGGGAGTAAGTCTATTAAAGTTATATGATCATAATCATGCGAAAATTAAAAGACAGAATCATTCACATTACATAGTAGGTACTGTATAATTTGTAATTTTATTTCCTCCACAGCCAATCCAAGATCCAGACCCCGTGATCTATAATGAGGTGATGGAGAGTCGAGAAAGCTTGTTAGGCTTTGCCAGGGTGAACCACTTTGAATTTTCAAGCCTGAGACGTGCCAGATACTCAACAATGGGGATACTGTATGAGTTACATAACCAGGACAATCAATGCCATATCTGCGGAAGGTCCATGGGCATCGGGTGAGCATGTTTCTGCTATTTATATTATATTTGTATCAGTACAAAATAGAAATGTAGACATCATCTACCCGCTTCCTATCCCACAATGCACCAGCATAATTTACTTTCAAATATCCCATAGGTTTCAGTGCACCGAATGCATGGATTTCAAACTCTGCACCGGTTGCTTTAAAACCCGTGGCCACAAGCATAAAATGACCAAGGCCCTTCCTGTACCTGACGGGGACTCCGGAATTGAAGTTGACTCCGACTTTAGCAATTAGGATATGCATTTTTTTTCTAAATGAAACATGTTTCTTACTGTCCACTTTTCCATGCAAATCTGTGATTTTATTTTGCATGAGGAGGAGTGAAGAATGAATGGAAGTGCTAGAGTAAAGCTAAAAGTTGAGAGGGAGAAAGTGAAGGGGAATTGGTTACATTTTACATTCCTATAAATACAGCAGACAAGACTGAATTTCGAGGTATTTTACGCAAAGAGAAAGTAAGCAAGAAATTCCACATCACACATTGATTTTAGATTTTCTACTTCTTAGACAAACTTGGCAAAAGGAAAAAAAATAGTTCAGAGGTTGGATATTTCTATTTGATTTCCTAATTCTTAATCCACTATCAGTTTCGAGTTTTTTAAAGTCCAGTCACTTTATCTCCCGTTGATAGCGTCTTATCTTCATTCATTCTTTACAATTTACAACCTCTTCATTATTGACTAGCGTTTAAAGAGTTCAGCCTTTTGATATCTTGAAATAATATCAAACTCAACTACAAACTAAAATTGTGAAGCGGGTTCTTGTTCATTGATAACCCAGGCCGCCAAGCGAAGTCCATTAGAGAGTGTACGGAAAAGAGTTGCAGAGCGTAAAGTGTAATCTGCCTGTGGTTAACTAATCGACTCCTCCTCCTATTGCATTTCACACTTGTTTCAAGCTTGCAACATCATTTGCATTGAGTATCGAAGTATTCAACATTCAACAAATCCAGCCCAGCCACACACAACTCCACGACGGTCTCCTTGAACTTGATAGTTCGCACTCACATATTTATGCAATATTGTTTGCTCTCCAGTGTCTCGAGTTTGATTTTGTAAGTTAGGGTAAGTTATATATATGTTAAATATTTAACAAAGGGCTAGGAGGACTACATTCCACATTCTGTTTATTATTTTGGTTACTCGTAAAGTTTGTAATTTTTTAGTGAATTAAGTAGTGAAGTTGTGGTTGCAAATGGAAATGAGTCGAAGAATCTCTTGACCTTTGACTCCACCGTAGGATTTGGTATTATATAAAGCAATCGTAAATCATAATCAGTCAAATGTTGTCCCACTTTGGTCCGTCATCTTCTTGCTCTTATTTATTATCATAATTTTATTTATAACATGCACAACGGAATTGGGAACTGGTTGCATATCTGTTGTGTATTTGCAGTTCTCCGTTTAATAACTTCATCATCAAGTCAGTTTAGTTTAGAGTTTGTTCAGTCCCAACCCAACAGTCATAACAAAACGTAACTCAACCCTTGTTAACTTTCATTCTTTCTATTTTTCTTACCTACTTACTTTGAGTGGCAGCTGTTCATTTCCACAACTGATCAACTTCTGCAGTCGCAATAAGTCTTGGGTCAGGATCTCAAATTATATGCTTGTGTTAATCCATCAGGTTACTAAAATACTACAGCACAGCTAAACCCAAACATATAATATACTATGAGAGAGTAATGAGTCTAATCTAATGAGACTTTCATGTTTTCAATTTATCCCTTTGTAATTTTTGGTAGGCATTGTAAGATAGTAAGTAATCAAAGGTCAATAGTAGCATTTAATTCACTTCTGTTTGGTATGTTGTTAATTTGACAATAATTTGGTTGTTATCAATATCTTGCAGGTAGCATTCGCTGAGCTCTTTAAACTACAAACTACAACTACAATCAGAGATATCCAAATCCCAGCTTCATATCTGATACTACAGTTGATCCTTTTCTTCAAGTCTCACAAAGGCCAAGCGTCTGCAAAATACGAGAACGAACGAGCTGAACAATCTAAGGAAGATACAAACGAGTTCATTAAACTGTCATCATCATCATGCCTTCAGAGTATGTCATTCGAATTTTAATACAATATGCAACGATTTACGCCATGCTAACTAACGATACAGTATACTAGTCTAATTTTGCTGGAAAATCTACATCTCTGGTTGCTTAACTTACAAAATTAAACTGTCTGTATTCAATAACGATAGGCTTCGGTAGTCTCTCAAAAAGATTTTGGTTTATTGGTGGTATTGAATTGTCCACCCGTTTTATTTTCCGAGAATATGTTAAGAATATCAAGTAAGTTGTATGTATTCTTATATTTGAAACGTTTATGACATCGCTGGTTTCGTCTTCAACAATTTCGTCTTCTTGGCTCTGGGCTTGATTTTAGGAGCTAAGATAACAAATATTGATGGCTTGCCAAAACCTTGGAAATTAATTAGGACATTTAGAACAGCTTAAGTTATTTAGTAGATTTAAAAAGCGGAATTAATATGAGAGTGCCATCACATCACCAAATGCACCCACTTGTGTGTCAATTTTCTGTAATGCTTTTTTTTTTACCTTTTGTTGGATACCAGTCCAACACTATTATATTAAGTACTGCTGAAGTTTGTGCAAAATATGGATTTGTAATTATAATGTTGTCTCTTAATTTAACAGAGCTTGTATTGAGGAACTGGAAACACTGTCGGCAATTTTTCTTGATGAAATTAACATTGATGATGCTCAATCGTAAGTATGCTAATAATACTAATAAATAATAAATAATAATGATTTGATTTAAATTATATTGAACATATTTGGATAACTAGGGACGGTGGAGCGCTGGTGTCAATGGTACTGTTTCCGGCAACTGGAGACGATGAAGAATCTCGCTATGTCACTGTGACATTAGACATATCCCTTTGCAGCGGTTATCCGAAGGTCCCACCGAAAATTATTTTCCGAAATCCTCGCGGACTGAATGATTTAATGCTTGAAGAGTTGCTGGAAAATATGAAATCACGATGCGATGAAAGATTGGAATCTCAGATGATTTATGAACTCATCGACATGGGGAAAGAGTTTCTGACTAGAAACAATCGTCCAGCCTGTAAGTTTATTTGCAACCACTAAAGTAATAACATACGACAGGCATCGATTATAAATACAAGTAATTTTCTTTAGCGGAATGTCCCATTTGTTTACTGTCGTTTACGGAATTCGATGTGTTCTTTCGATCTCAATGTTTCCATCACTTTCACTCTCACTGTCTTGGAAATTATCTGCAAAATATAGTAATGCAATCTGAAAGTGAGACTGCGGTATGAATTATATATAACTTCTTTATAAAAAAAAGTATAGCCATATGACTTTGTTAAGAGTATTTGACGCAGACTTATTATTTATTATTCCAGCTTCCGAATGAAAAACGGGAACTTCTATGCCCAGTTTGTAGAGAAGAACTGGAAGAAGGTATTGATGTAAAGAAACTTGTGGCAGCTCCACCGCCATCAGAAGAGACTGAGGTGGTTGCAACAGATTCGACAACCATTCTTCAAGACTGGGAGGATAAACGTGAAAGCATGAAAGAGCTATTCGAAAAACAGAAGAGTCAAGGAGGAATAATTGATCTCACAGAAAAGAATAAGAAGCCCCTGGTGATCTCATCCCCCAGAGTAAACATTGCCACAGACACTCTGTCCTCAAGAGTTGAAGCAGTCGGTACCACTAACGGAGGAACAGCATCTGCAACCAGCCTACCACACGGCCATGAACGAGGAGGAGGCGGTCATCGGTCTTTCGCCTCTGGTCGACAACGACACGAAGGACATCATCAGTTTCAACATAACTCTGTTCGTAATCGCGCGCCCCCGCCTCATGTCAATCAGTCGTTGGGGGTGCCGTCCAATACTAATAAGGCTGATAGTTGTCCTTCAACTGTAGGTTCTGGACATAAAGCTGCCGCTGAAGAACCAGATAATAGGGCTGGTAATGGCAATGGACATTATAGAAAAAGAGGGGGAGGGGATTATAATCGGCGGCGTCATAAGTGACACTTGCTTTCTATCTACTTTTTGTTTAGCCCCAGACCCATCGATTTTATTTTCCTAGCTCATTCAAGTAGATTTAGAACGTTGTATCATTCCTATCCCTACCATTGCTCATTTTCCTTACCATTCAATTTCAGTTGAGCATGGGAACAATTGTCAGCAATTAAGTAAATCAAAAGAGCACTCCCGCTTATGGGTTGATTTCTTGGTAAATCGGCTAGCATTGTTGTCGATGTTTTTAATAATCAAGAGCATATTGTCAAAATGATATTTGAAGTGCAGCTTTATTAGCTGTTTGTTTTCGGTAACAAACTGCAAGGAGTCGTACGATAGTCAGAGAAGTACAAACGTGAGCAAGCTAGAGCTGTTGAAAAAGGGTGGTGGGGCCCGGTGGGATAGTTACCCTTAAGGACAATGGGTTTGAGTCATAACAGTATCTTTATGTTGTCAATTAGATTCTATTATATTATCGTATTTGTGAAGACAAGTAAATAAACTAATGTAAGATTGTCTGTTGTAAATCACATTCCAGTTCCAGCTCTCTTTAACAACTCAACATTTTAATTACGGCTACCAAGATCGCTATTTATTTGGTATCCTGATATAAATATTATTTAGAATGTGTGTCAATAAGAACCTAATTACATTTTGCCAAACATGGGACCCGTAGATCCCATACAAGACTTGCCCTAATTTACTTGCACAACAAGTTACATGTCAAGTAAGATGTCAAGGTAATAAGGGAGATGAATCAATGCAGTTAGACTGTTAAACTTGATATGTTAGAACTGCACAGGCTACAGACTTAAGTGTTACATAATAATAGTTCGTTATCCCTAAACGGTTAGCGTATATTGTGCATACTAGTTATGTATTTCATAGTTTGTGAATGCATGTGTAGCCGAAAGACGGATGATCTAGTTGATACTTTGTGACAATTGAAATTGATGGTACTCTGTAAAGACAATGACTGATGATGAAGAATAAAGTTGTTGTCTGGCTGTAACTAATTAGAGTTTACTGCGAGCGACTGTTTGGAGTATTATGCTAACGGGTTTCCTCTGGAGGTTGGAGAAAGGAAAGTAGGTGCCTACACTGTAATTTTAATTCTTGTACATAAGAGGAGGCAAAACTTACACCAGATTTTATTCATTATTTGACTCAAAACATCATCACCACATTCGCAGTTCAGTTCTGATATGAACTATCAGTACAATTTGGTAGTCTTACAGATTAACCATTTAGGCATTAGAAATATATTGAACACAATTACAAGCACACAAATCACTTCATAAGGTCATGGTTTATAAATATTTCCCTACAGAAGCTGCACATTAAAATCTAGAAGGTGTCTTAAAACTAAAAATAAATAATCATTGAGATTCAGTGGAGGTGCTGTCGCTGTCACTAGGAAGCTCACGAAGCTCGTTTTATCGTTCGAATACTGTGTCGCATGCACCAGTATACATTTTCGCGGCTTTCCAACGATACGCATAGGATCTATGCTATATATTTACGAGTAAAACATCACTAACTATTCGTCACAATTCTATCAGAATATGGTTAACAAGTGCCCTAACGTAACATGTAAAAAAGGTGGACTTATACCTGAATATTTATTACGAATCGACGAACTGCTAGCTCTTTTCGCTCTGTCTCACTTATCCTAACTTTAAAAACAAACACATAGCAGCTAGCAGCCATTTTAAAATTCCCTTCTCGTCCTACACATTAAGTGGTCGTTTTTACAAATGCAGGGCAGGGCTGGGCGGTGTGTGCTGGACACGTTTCAAAATTACAAAAGTGTGAGCTCACAATATAACTACCTATTCGTAATTGTTGTGGTGTTTTTGAGGCATAATAACTTAAGGTGAGGTTGATATCAGTAGGCCAACCAGGGATGATGACGAAGAGACTCTCGACTTCGGTCTCCGTAATCATATGTGAGCTCCTCGCTGACTTCGATATCCCGTTTTGCGATGAAGATCAGTCTGGGAGTTCCTTTCACTTCTACCACTTTAGTCATTAAGTTTCCATTTCGACTATGATTTATCAGCCGTCCCTTGCGACCATTTTCTTCCGTTGCGTCCACACTAAAGTATAGAATTTAATAAATCGTATGTTAATCGATGAGTCTAGATCATTATTATAGATTTTTTATGAGTCTATTGAAAAAATATTGCAAAGAAAGTCAGCTCACCAATACTGTTGGTTATTGTGGGGAAAGTAATACAGGTAGCAGCCAACGAAACTGTCGTTGGCATATTTAGCATCCTTTGCTCGTGCTTCTGCTGCTCTCAGAAGCTGTCCAGCGTATTCCACCACAAACTCATTCTTAAGGAACCGCTTAGTTGCGACCACACCCCGTCCTTTCCCCGCAAATCGTTTAGCCTGGAACAAAAAACAATACAGTCACTCCTTTAAAATACATAACATGCTTTCATAAAAAAATTCCTTTCCCCCAATCCTTCTTGAACAGGACGGATTAGTAAAACACATTAGGGAATTGGAATCGGCTCACCCGCACCTGTAACCCATCTTCAGTCTCGTCAACAATCAGTTTGATGAGCAGTTGGTGCTTCTCTTCCCGTATCGCTTCTTGAGTCTTTCGGTTGCTTGTTCTCCGCGGAACTAGATAGTCAGTAATTTTCTTCCCCTTCTTATTACTACGTTTTTCATCTTCCACTAGCTTATTTCTGCAAGACAAAACATTTAAAATTATTCGTCATTACTTTAACTTCACTTTTCGCTAAACCATTTAGCATTCCACACTCCGAATTCCATACAAACTCCTGAAACTGTAATCCATAACACATAATCCGCTACATACTATCCAATCAAAGCAACTCCTTACGTTTTGTTTCCTTGAGATTTGAGAAGAGGCTTATTGGTATTATTGGCAGTGTTGGTGGCCGGATGAACATGATTACTGAATCCATTTCTGGTTATTTTCGGTGATATGGCCAAAAAGGTTTCATCCAGTCGAAGGCTGTTTTCATCCAGACTTTGAATTTTGTGAGGCGTGGGTGGGCTCATAGGCCCGTCAGACTCTTCGCCCGCAGAGGAACCTGGTGACTCCGACCCTGACATTATCCTACCCAGTGCACACTTAGCAGCGTCACCCTCGAACCTCCTTCCCAAGACCGAAGACCAAACTCCCGAACGAGTTCCAATGGAAAAACCACTAAAAAAATACTAATTAGATATGAAACCTAGGAAGGAAACCTACTTCCTCAGTTCTTCTTCTGTGTACAAACAACCATGCCCTCTCAAAGTCTCAACTGACTTTTTACGTTACTCACTTAAACTTATTACTTAAACTACACACACCTAGCCTCCTATTAAGCCAGTAGTCTCCTTTAACTAATTACACTCTCTGGCCTGGCCTCTGAGAGAATTTCGAACAAAAAACAAATACGTCCTATCGACTACTGACTAAACATAATATCTAATGCCAAAGTAAATTGCCAATGAACATGATACGCACAGCACACACACAACATAACACAACAGGGTGAGAAGGAAGGAAGGTATCATCATAAGAGCCGAGGAAAAGCAGTCAGTTGAGTTTTAAACTTGTCTATAGTTGCATAGCACCGCATCATAAATACCCATAAAACACAAGAGTTTATTAAGCTCCTAAACTCCTAACTCTACTCTTCTACAGTCAGGCCAAAGGAGCCTATAGAACTCTAAGGAAAAGGAGAGGCGAATCAGAGATTTTTAAACGAGCCAGTCAAGGGCCCTGATTGGTTCAAAACGGGACCCCCTACGACGTCGAACACCCTCTTCGAAACCTCTCCGGTGTCATTGGCTCGGCTGGAGGACGCGCTTCTCATAAAAAATTTAAAAGTCTATGTTTTTCATCCGGAGACAAAGCATTTTTGGACGAGTCTGGAGGCAAGGCGGAGGGGAGCTCTCTTCAGAATACGTTTTAGAGCATAGTACCCGATAAGGAGGAAGCAGTCCCTCCACCCGAATGAGTTACGTAGCCAGGAGCCACCGGAGTAGATTCCCCAGATATATATATCAGACTGCTTTTTATGCTTTCGGCTTCAGTAGTGGCGTATTTTTTCTCTATGGGTATTTTATCCTTCTTTAGTCCTTCCAGATTTTAAATACAGAGTACAATCCGCTCTGCTCTCTGATCAGTGACAGAGGTACTTTTTAATTCCTTCCTCTAACGTAGACTAACAAGACCGAAATCGGAGGCAGGGTTAGGGTTAACAACGTTTAAGAATTATTCCTCATAAGGACTTCTCTAAATTAGCCGAGAGGGTTTTATTTCGATGCGCGTCTGTAGAAATTCATTCCTTGGGCTTAACATTGGGATTTTAAAACGGATCCTCTAATGTGGAATGAAGTATTTGGCCCATTGGATTTAATTGTCCATTCTTGATTCTTATATTCCATTGAGAATACTTTATTTGAAGGACTATTCCGATTGTAAGGAGTTGTTCAAGCGGAGCTGGAAGATAGGTTGTCTTCATGGTTGTTCGAAATTTTGAATTAAATGTGTATGTGACCACGTTGAGTTCAGCGCTGACCAGCGGCATTCATCGTTTGTGACTTTGTTCGCTCTGAAAAGGACAATAAACAATAAATCAGTCCTTTTGGACATCGGGAAAGCGTTTAATAAACTGATTTGCGTACGTTATTACTATACTTGAAATACATAATACTCAAATAACTTGTTTTTATAAAACATGTTAACAATTGTTTAGCCAATTGGTTCTTTTTAGGACTGGAAGAAATACAAATAGTTTATAAGAAGTTTATAAGAAGTTTAAA